>PKSG01000032.1:0-90112 GCA_002916505.1 Tolypocladium paradoxum
TGCCCCGGCCACGGCTCATGCGCACGTCGACGCTGACGTCGTTGAACAGCCAGCCGCCGGCGTGGGGCCGCGCCTTGACGCGGTCCAGCACCAGGGGGTCCGACACGCGCAGCAGGTAGCGGGCCGGCGGCAGGGCCGGCGGCCCCGGCGAGAGGAAGTCGTAGGCGAGGCCGCCGCCGGGGTGCAGCACGACCACGTTGGGCGAGTAGGTCCACTTGAGCGACGAGGCGTCGTTGCGCGTGAGCTGCGTCGCGCTCACGTAGTGGTGGTTGAGCAGCTTGCGGTCCCTGCCGGTGCCGTCGGGGTCCGCGACGACGACGGAGGAGAAGAGCTCGACGGCGCCCTTCCAGCCGGCCCAGGTCCAGCTCGGCAGATGGGGCCGTCTGCGCGGCTCGTCGTCGCCCCGGTGGTGCCAGAAGCTCGTCGACAGCGCAAACAGCTCCTTTGTCCGCGGCGGGCCCGGTCGAGCTGCAGCATCGCCATGGGCCGGTGCCCATATCGGAATGCCCACGATGTTGCCCAGCTTCCCCCTGCCCAGCGTGCCCTCCAGCCGCCGCGATATCCCCAGGAAGGCGCTCAGCGAGTCCTCGTCGAGCGTCAGCTGCCGCTTCGTGTAGCTGCCAATGTGCTGGTCCGCCGCGCGGAAGATGCTCAGCGTGCTCGGCTCCTCGGCCTGCGAGGCCAGCCGCTTCCACACCTCCCAGCTGCCGTCGACGTACGACACGCCGTTGAACAGGCCCGGGCGCATAAAGTCGCACATGCGCTGCTGCGCGGCGTCGTGGTACAGCGCCAGCGGCAGCACGAGCGTCTCGGGGCACGCCATGCCCTCGCACTCCCAGTACGTCTGCTGCGCCGTGAAGACGAGGCGCCGCCGCGCGAGCAGGCCCTCCTGGTAGGTCCAGCCGCGGGTGTACCAGGTCGAGGCCCGGATGCTCAGCCGCGGGTCCTGCAGGCTGGAGACGAGCGTCGTGTTGGAGTCGGCGAAGCGGTACTTGGGCTGGGCTGGGCGCGGCGTGGAGCCGACGCCGGCGAGGCCCTGCATGGCGTCGTCGCCGTGGGCCGCGATGATGGTCAGTACGGCGCCCTCGAAGATCTCGTCCATCCTTGTTATGTGTTCCATCCTCTCCTGTGGCCTTGAGTCGTCCAAGCAGAGACGGTCGACCCAGAGATAGCGGATGCCCAGCTCTCGCGTCACGGCGGCGGCGTCCCGAACCACCCTCGGCCACGGCTCCGTAACGTTCTTGCCCAGCACGTAGCTCAGGGCCACGTAGTCCTCCCGGAGCGACCCTTGAACCACGTGCGGCGGGCTCTTGGAGCAGTCGATGAGCCGGAATCCAGGCATCTCAGCGAGGACGGGCTGCCTCCCGCAACGGCCCTGATGGTGCGACTCGCAGAACCGGAGCCAGTCTTGCGCAATGGAGATATCGGCGCACCGGTCAATCTCTCGGCCCCAGATGCCCTGCTGCAGCCAGGAGGTGTCGTTGAGAGCCAGTGAAGGCGGCTCCGGCGTGCGTCTCCCGGCGGCCGGAGACCTGCCCCTGGCATGCTCAACCATGGCCTCGGGCATCGTCCTGTACAGCATGCCCGATTCGCGGAACCAGTCGCCAGATACGTGCCAGTCCCTTGCGCCGGGGCCCTTCTTCTTGGGCACGACGGCGAGGAACCCAGGGGCCAGACCATTGGACTTGCCCCTTGCGGGATGTTCCATGTCGAACATCTTGACCGAGTCGACGAGGTGGTTTGTGTCCCTGCTCGAAAAGGCCGAGAGACAGTAGTCGCCCTCGCCCTCGCCCTCGACGCGAACCGCCCAGAAGAGCTGGCACAGGGGACATGTCGTCGCCCAGCGGTTCTCCTCGAGGCCGAGCAGCCGGGCTAGGAAGTACTCCTTCTTGCCAAAGGCGTCGTCGGCGCCCGGGTTGACGGCCTTGTTGAAGGCAAAGTCGACCTCGTCCAGGGTGGCCTCCATGTCCGCGGCCAGGCTGGCGCACGCCGCGCACAGCGCCGGGTCCGCGTTCCGGGCCGAGGCCGAGGGCGCCATTGAAGCCGGGGCCGAGGCGTCCGAGTTCGCCGAAGGGCTGCGGCTCCTGCGCCAGCTGATGCGGCGGATGAGCGACTCACGCCGTGGTGAGCCGCCGCCGTCGTCGGGGGAGTCGACGGTGAGGTGCTGCATCATGTTCTTGAGGGGGTTCTTGGAGCGGCGCCGCTCCAGGCCGGGGCTGCCGGGGTCGAGGCTGTCCACCATGGTGGTGGTGGTAGTGGTAGTGTAATGTTAATGCCGTTGTCGGTGTTGCCGGTGCTGCGGGTGCATGCCGGGACTTGCGAGCACACTGCCGGGCTGCATGTGTGCCAGGTAGCCAAGAGAAGGTTTGGCTGCTGAACTCTGCCGCACTTGATGGAGAGTTTGCACAGTGATTCAGCAAGCGGACAAGTTCAGACGACGAGGCGCCGAAGCAGTGGTGGACTCAACTCGTCTGGCGCCGGCCCAACAAGGCAGCACAAGGAGCAAACAGAAGAAGCGAAAAAGGGGCGTCCAATAAGGACAGCAGAAGCACAAGGTTTAAACCATAAGAAAGGATAAAGTACGAGTAAGATGAGGGAGACGGTGAGCGGTGGTGGACGATGAACATGTCTGTGGTGTTCGGCTCAAGTTGCCGAGAGTGGCGGGGATCGTGTTTCGCCTCGCAAATGAGTGATGGAGTTTTGAGGCTGTGTCCATCTCTCTCCTCCAGTCTGGCCTGCGGAAGCAGCCGTCGTTGCCGCTGCGCTTGGAGGTGCTCTCAGACGAACTTGCGTACCTTGTCAAGGCAGCGGGCCGTGGCTTGGGTGGCAAGTGACTGGATCGGCCGCCGCTCGTTGGCCGCTATTTTCGGATGAGCGAGGCACGGCTGTTCAAACTTCACGTCAACGCTGGCTGTTGGTTGGGCTCGGGGATTGTCTCAGCGGTGCTTGTCCTCGGCTGCTGCGCCATCCCGCCAGCGAGCGCTTGTGATCAAAGAGAACGGCAACCACTGGCTTGAACGGCTCGGGCACGTTGAGAGACGGATCGATGTCGGGAGCCTACGAGTGCGAAGTGCCGCCCCCATCCAGCCCCCTGGAGTCCCTGCCGCCACGGGCCTGCTGGTTGGCTGGCTTGCGGAACTGTCGGCCTGTTTGTTGCGACTGAGTTTGCCGGTAGGTGCTGAGGCTTCTGGAAGCTTTGAGGCAATTCCGTGAAGCTGGTCCAATTGACTCAGGCACATGTTGTGGCTCTAGTTCGTTGAGACACTGGCAGCATGATCAACATACTCGTAAAGAGAGATCCATAACGACCGGGTTGTTGGCGCACCACCGCCGCATGGAGCCCGTATAATTGGAGATTGTCGCCGTCGCCGGTCCATGCCCCCTTCTCGCCCCTGTGCGGCGCCGCTCGCGAGAGCACATCCTGCTGTTCTGTTCTCGGCTCCTCCATCCAACCTCTCCTCTCCGTCTTGGCTCCCGACCGTCCGACACCAGCCATGACACCGTCGCCATCATGATCAAAGCCCGACTCCAGCAGTGGCTGCCACTGCAGCGCCTCGTCCCGTACCGCCTCGCCCCGTACCGCCTGCGCTACATCCTCGTGCCCGCGCTGCTGTGGTTCGTCGTCGGCGTCGTCCTGCTGGGCTCGCGGCACCCGCGGCTGGCGGGCCTCGTGCCATTGACTCGACAGCGCCTGTTCGCGTCGCATGCGCATCGCATGAGCTCGGCGACGGCGCTGCCCAAGCTCGCCTCGCGCATATCGTGCCGGGGCCCGCGGCGGCGCGTGCTGTCTGACAGCCCGGACGACGAGCTGCAGTATGGCGATGTGAGCGTCTGTAAGTGCTGAAACCGCGTCGATTCACAGCTGCATCGTTTGCTTATACGCCGGTGAGCAGCGTATCCGACGCCCTTCTTGGGGTCGCAGCGAGAGCTCGGCATCCGCAAAACCTGGATGACCGCCGACGGCCGATACGGACCATATGGATTCGGCCAGGAGAAAGACACGTACAGCCGCTCCAGGGTCGACTGGGAAAAGGTCGACTGGGGCAAGCTGCAGGACGACTGCTTCAACCGCAACGCCGAACGCTTCCCGACCGCCGCCCAGTCGATCCGGGTAAACGGGCAGACGCGCTTCACATGGCTCAACCAGACGGCCATCAAGCCTACGCCGGCGTGGGACGCCTTCAACGGCACGCGGAGAACGGCGCTGGTCATCCGCAGCTACTCCAACTTTGCCTACAAGCCCGAGGACATGTGGCACGCCCGCTCCCTCATCACCGAGACGGCCCTCCACTCGGGCGGCGAGTACGCCGTCTTCCTGCTCGTCCACGTCCAGGACAGGGAGAGCAACATCCTCGCGTCGCAGGCCAACTACGACGCCGCCTTCGAGGCCGCCAACATCCCGCCCGAGCTGCAGTCCATCGCCGTGCTCTGGGACGACCACATGCTCGAGTCGTGGTACGCGGCCGTCGGGGAGCACCGCACCATGTGGCAGGTCAACCAGCCGCTGCAGCTCTTCGCCCTGCACTACCCCGAGTTCGACCACTACTGGCAGATCGAGCTGGACCAGCGCTTCATGGGCCACGCGGGCGAGTACCTCGACGCCGTGTCCGCCTTTGCGCGCAACGAGCCGCGCAAGCAGGCCCTCGAGCGCGCCACCTTTGCCTTCAACGAGGGCATCCACGGCACCTACAGGGCCCTCACGGCGCAGGTCGACGCCGCCAACAACGGCGCCTCGCGCGCCTGGGGGCCCGTCCGCATCCCGGACATCCAGCCCATCGGCCCGGAGCCGCCGGTGGCGCGGCCCGAGGACGACGACTTCCTCTGGGGCGTCGGCGAGGACGCCGACGTGGTGGTGACGAGCATGTGCGCCGATGTGATGCACGCGACGCAGTGGATGTTCCGCGACTACATCACCGGCTTCTACCGGGGCCGGGACACGCCGCGCTGGTTCTGCCCGCCGGCCGTGATGCGCGCCAGCCGCGCGCTGCTGCTCGCCGTGCACCAGGGCCAGCACGCCCAGGGGCTGAGCATCCCGAGCGAGGCCGTGTTGCCGACGTGGGCGCTGTGGCACGGCCTCAAGCTGAGCTACCCGCCGCAGCCGGCCTACATGCGCCCGCACGAGCCGGAGCTCGAGGACTTTGAGGACGAGACGACGCGCGACGAGGCCGACTTCCGCAACAAGACCAGGACGCCGTGGTTCGGCAGCACGCCCGCGCAGTCGACCGACGGCCTGTCGCACGGGACCCCGCAGAGCTTCGCGGACCGCGGCATGACGTGGTGGTGGACGGCGTCGTGGCCGCGGAGGATCGTGGACATTTGGCTGGCCGGGGACACCGAGGCGGAGCGCATGCCGGCGCTGCTGGCCGTCGTGGACGGGCGCGTCTATGTGCCGAACCTGGCGATGCACCCGGTCAAGACGTAGCATGTAGGGATCCGGACGTGGTGGATGAGGTGCTTGGATATACCTTACTGTACGGCCATGTTACGGCGTGGGCGGCTGGGTGCGTTGCTTGGATGGCGGATATATTGTTGGATCAGAAGCGGATATTCCCCCTGCTGCATGTACAAGATCTGAATCGAAGACTGGCTCTGCTGCAGGACCAACGTGCGAGACACATGCTGCTTCTTGAACCCGCGCTGAGGAATCAGATGTCCGAGTGCAGTTTGGAGTCTGCGTCTTCGGCGTCCCAGTCAACCAACGTGCAGTCTTTCTTCTCTCGCAGCTTCCTCTCCACAAAAGCCTCCATCGCCGCGCTCTATTTCGGCGGCAGTGACTTTAGCCTCTCCAGGAACCCTCCCTCGTTCTTCCCAAAGAAGGCTCGTCAAGGCTCCTCCAGAAGATGCCGTCAAAGATCCAGGACTTGCCGCGTACGTGAGCCAGAAGTCGCCCGCTTCCATCTGCGCCTGCGCCGCATGTGCGTCGACACCACCCGCGACCTGTCCAGGCGGCCCTTCTCAATGAACTCGCGCACCTTGGCCTCGATGGCACAGAGGAAGGCGTGAGGCTGCGAACAAGGCCAAGGAAAGTGTGGCAAGGGCAACGACGGGAGCATGCGCCGACACCGAGGGCGCATCATGAATGACGCCGGCAATAGGTCCAAGAAGCGCGGGAAGTACTGGCACCCAGAGCGCGATGTCTGTTCGGACGACTTGACGCTCACGATCCTGTTCCCATGTACACATTTGGGCTGAAGGACTTGTGTCATCTGCATTGTGAAGTCGACTTTCTTGTTGGCAATATAGAGCCTACGCTCGCTCAAGCCTCTAACAGAGCCTCTATCACGACATTAACAATCTCGCACTCCGGCCCCATCGCCGATGCCTTTCCCAAGCTCCGTCGACGCACATCTTCGACCCCTGTCAGAACAAAGTGCGCCCCCTTACTGTCCCTCGTCATGGCCCATTCCGTAATACCAGTCGTCAAAGTACTGCCCCCTCCCCGGATAATAGCTCACGAGAAAGGGGTTCGTTTCGACGGAAACCTCATCATTCTCGTCCTCTTGCTTCATCTTCGGCATCTGGCCTGCCATTGCCATGTTGCGCCGCTTCCTGGGCGCTCTGCCGTCTTCCCCGGTGTCTGCTGGTCTCTTTGTTCCGGCAGCGCGCTTTCTGGGTGCTTGGTCACCGTCCTCAGTGTCGGATGATTCCTTTGTGTCGACCGCGTGCTTTGTTCGCTTCAGGATTGACCTGAGCTTGGGCTTCGGAGCGGCCAATTCCTTGGGGGTCTCGTGCTCCGTAGTCGGAGTGACACTCTTCCTCGGTGGTCTCGTGCTTCTTCGACGATGCGTCTCAGGTATGGTTGCTTCAGATTCACCCGAATCATCGTCAGACTCCCGTGGTGATGACGGCGCAGCGTTGCCTCGTCGACGCGGCGCTGTGGCTTTCTGAGCCGGTCCACCACTCTTTCCAGGAGCTGGAAGCGACCGCCCAGCAGCCTGTCGCCCTGCTGTAACCGTAGGAGAATACGCAGACACTCCATTCCACGACGACTCTGTTTGGAGAGGCGAGAATTCATCTTGCGCGGTTCCGGCCGAGGTCGAGGGTGTTGCGAGTTGACACTCCGCATGGTCGACGTTCTCCGATAACAATAACTTATACCCATACAGAGGAGTTTCATCGCCGACATTAGAGCCCGGAGTGTTCTCGACAGTTCTCGGGCTTGCAGGCTCGGGGCTGGGTCCCAGTTCCTGCCGCTGCAGTTCCTCGAGGGACATCTCGTACTTCCACTTCATCCCCGGAAGCGTGCCCCATCCGTTGTGCCAGAGCTTTCTCTTCATCCAGGTGGCTTTGACAGCGTCGTAGGCCGCGGTGCCGATATCAAGGCAATCCAGCACAGAGTCGGAATCCGCTGCCGAATGGGTGCGATGGACTTCATCAATGACCTGGTACAGGAACTGGAGAACGGGCCTTGAAGCCTGACGGTCGCGCTCTCGCAGCTCTGCATGCAGCTCTTTGCGCCGCTTCTCCTCGTCGCCTGGCTGCTCTCTCGGTTGCTCGGGACTTCCAGAAAAGGTCCACGCGCCGAGAACTTGGCTGGAAAGTTCCCCGCCGTCTGCGTCAGGCCCAGGGCTCAGAGGATCTTCATGCTTCCACGGCCCGAATGGGCGGCTTCGAGCGTCCCATTCGTCCTTCCAGATGCCCTGCTCGATCCAACGGTCCTTGGCGGCCTCACCGGCGCCGTCATTGCTGTTCATGCCGATTGGGACATGACGCCGCCTGTACTCATCGTCGTCGCAGATTCGCCTATACTCTTCTTCGGCCTGGGCAGTGAACTGCCAGCCGGGCAGTGAAGCGCGGCTCTCTTCGGCGAGCTCCAGTTTTCGCTCGCTGCGGTGTCGATGGCCATCGTCTGGGTCTTTAAGGTCGTGGGTTGTGGTGGTGCCTTCCGGTGAACGCGGCTCCTGGTCTGCGAAGAATCCGAATCGATCTCTGTTCCAGTAGAGTCTCTCCTGACTTTCGAGAGCCGTCGCGGGCGATGTCTGTGCATCGGTCGGTGTTGAAGTAGCCATGATGGCAAAGCTTGGGGTAGTCGAGTTTTTCGAGATGAGAGCGCCGCCGTGCACTGTTATTCTTTGCAGAGACGCCGCTGTCTTGAAGTGGTTTGGTGACGTCTTTGTGCGTGAAAGAAGAGGAGATGATGGGTATGAAGAAAGGTGGATTAGAGAGGAGGTCAAGAGGTGCTCCGTGTCTGTCTGGTGGTGGCAGCACGACCACACCGCACCTACCGGCTTGTGATTCACAGTCCATTCGGATGGCACCACGCTGAACAAGGCTTCGTACCTCCCTTGTGCGCCCTGGGAGCCACTTCGGTACGCAGACTGGTCAGTGATTTGCCTGGACGTGCGGTATTTCACTGCTTGCTGGCGGCAGGGGCTTGACATGGACGTCACTTCACATCCGGTCAGAGTGCTGCGAGTCCCTACAGTCGATACTCTGGCGGATCTAGCACAGGATACGACCAGAATGGTACCAAAGGTAATTGCCCGATCACCACAGTGGTTTGAGCAAACAAACCGTCGTAACATGTCCGACCCGGCGCCGTCCAACCCTCGCAGCCCAGACAGCAGTTTTAGTTGCGACGTCCCGAAGCTGCACGGTTAGCACGACAATGATTCATTGGCAGAGTTCTAAAAAGTCACGCGATTCACCACTACCTCTTCATATAGTGGCTTGGTATATGTGTGATCGTATGACGATATCTCAATGCGGCTTTGACGTGATGTTCCGCTTCGGACAGGGTGGCCAACTGTGAATAGAGGGTTGGACCCGCGTACCTAGAGAGTCCAGATGGCCACTGTGCTTTAGCCCATGGTGGTGACCGTGAGCTTCCTATTCCCTGTTAACGAGTGGCAGAACCTTCGCCACGCTCGGTCGATGACGAGACATGCACACGGAGGGGACCCATGGATCTCGGGTTCCATGTTCCTTTTAGTTCAACCCAAAGACCAACTGCATAAGCATTACTTTTTGGTACCGCTATTCACGCTATCCTCCTGTTTCGCCCCTCCAGGTTCACCCTGAGTCTGAGGAGTCATCTCTTCATAAAGATGGCTTGACTTCAACTCGCCAGTCTTGTGCTCAGCTGGCGTTTGCTGGTTACCATCATTCTCGAAATTGCAAGAACTCGGGGCCGCAGATGAGGGATGGGAGATCTGGTCCCGCAGGGGATGCTCGCTCCCTGTCGTTACGGCGCCAACGTCTGAGGATGTGTGTGCCCGGGAGAGGGCAAAGTCGCCGGAATCAAAGTACTTTCGTCTCTAGATCAACACCTAGGTTAGCTCTGTTTAAAGCAACATTGTTGTAATGGGAACACGGTGATGTTTAGAGCATATACATACATTTAGTTGATGATGGAGAAGGTTTCCTCTGCTTGGTAACGTTCCGTACCTGCGCAGCAGGCGCTTCTCCTGCTCGTTGAGGGGATTTGCGTTCTGGGGAAGATTCATGCCGCCAGAAGACTTGTATGCAATTGGAACCTTTAATCCATAGACCGTAAGTGCTGCTAAATTAACCGGTCTCCTTTATAAACCCGTTGCGGTGGAGCATGACGGGCCATAGTATTGATGGGAGCCACACAGACCCTGAGCATCGAGCCGACTTCTCATAGGCGTAATGACAATATGGCAGGCGAATAACTGAATATCCCAAGAACCGATGAGCACCGGAATATTCGATCTACGGAGTATGGTTACGGTATTGGACCCCTCACGCAGCCTGTTGAGCAGCCCCTGACGTCATGGTGAGAAGGCAGAGTCGGTCTTCCACACAGTGAGGCGAATTGTCCCCAAGATTGATAGCGTCAGTCGTAGCTCCCTGCTTGTTTTAACGATATGACTAACAGAGGATTGGTACTGTCAATTGTGGGATCCATGACGTCCGTATGAGTCCCTTCAGTCGACGGAAACGATGGGGCCACCTTCCCTGCCCTAGCCACCATCAATCTTGATGCTGGCTCCAGTTGTTTTATTAAAAGCCAACGCGGCAATTAGTACGTTGACAAACCAATCTGTAACTATACGGCTAGCCTGCAAGTTCGATGTGAAGGGAGGAGACCTCACCAGGCTGCACGAATATGCCAGACACCACCTATTCCGCCACTATGCACAATCGCATGGCATCTCACCACGGCATTCTCGACGTTCCCTGGTTAATCGTCTGTTCAAACGGTCGTCGGAAATAGCGCCCCAAATGAATGGAGCCCTTAAATCCGCGTCTCGAGAGCATCGCAACCGACCGGAACTCCAGCAGCACTCCTCAGTGGCAACGTCCCAGCCAACGCTTCAGCACGAGTTCGTCGGATTCCCTCGCCTGAGGTCTCTCTTCCTATCTTTCCGCCTACCGTCACTGGCTCCATTGTCGGCCATCTACGCTCAGCTGGGTACCGCCAACACTGAGCTTTTGTCCCAAATACCTGACTCCACCATCAGCATTTCGGACGCCGTCCTTCTCACAGAGCGATGCCGAAGTAACAAAGAGACATGGAATTTGGAGATGCCACACCTACGAAATATCAACATGGTCCACCACCTACATATCGTTTCTAATGATGCCGCGATCAAACCTGCTAGCTAGATCCACCTGACCGTCACGTATGCCGTGATCGTGCCCATAGCTGCTTGTAGGTGGACCTCCTGCTACCGAAGCCTTTCAGCACTTGTCTACTCTTCGTTCCAAAAACAGAAAAGGCACCGACTTTGCTGCACTCCTTTGGGAACTCGATGTTGGGACTCATAATGTCGGCCGACTCCCAGCGGATATCTTTACCGGCCGAGGTTCTCTCATCTTGCCTAGCCTCACCACAGCAAATTTGGTATAAATGCGGTGCTTCAGTCTCGCCTCATCGTCAAGATTCGATTTGTTGGCGCAAATCAATCCGCGACCATCTTCCGCTCCTCAAGCCGATATGAAGCTTGCAGCTGCCAGCTTCCCTGATTGAGCTCGAGGAATGAAAGTGGATCACCACTCAGTTGGGCTTTTTTCTCCATCATATTGATTGTATCAAAGAAAGTTGTTCCTCGTTCTTACCGACGCCAGTTTGCGAATGTACGCTCGCGTTGAGCGAATTTGGCTGTCGACACGGCGATGCATTGCAGAAAGCTCGGTTCCGGCTCGTTTAGCAACCTTGATTGTTCCCGACTCTGACTCGGCCTCGCAGCGTAGAAAGTCCGGGAGCTCGATAAGTTGTGCAAAGCTCGAATCCATTTTGAGTGCTCCAGCTCGCTTGGACAGGCGGTTGTGGGTCTCTTTATATCAGCGAAACGGCTCATATGGCCAACCGCCTTCATCAAGGCCGTGCTCAGCGGACGCCCAGAGGCAGCTACCGTACTGATGGCACTTATGGCTTGTCGTCTCTCCATCCTTTCCTTCTTTCGTGCCCCGTGCCCCTCCCGCTTAGTGTCATGCAAATCGTTTACATCACCCACTCCAAAGTCCTTTCCAGGGCCAGGTAGCTCGTAGTTCCACAGACTGCGAATGTGGATGGCAGCGCACATCAACCAAAGAGGCACCAAAACGAGTTATGACAGATCCAACAACCTTGATGCCCTTGCTCTGGAGAGCAATGCCAATCTGGATCGTGCCAAAGGCCAGACCTGCGTTGGGGGACACAAAAGCCTTCCGATGCAACGAGAAGCTCACCTTCTCGCGGTGTGAATAATTGATAGTGTCGAAATCACTGAGAACCTTGCTGCCCTGCCCTTTATTTGCCGGTCTCTTCTTCTGATATCCTGTCTGTCGCAAATGAATGCGAGTCGTATCAATCGAGATCATTCACACCTTCTACGACGAACCATACTCTCTGCCCACACAACTCGATCATTCAAGACATTGGCGGTTGGGTGATGCGGCAAAGAAATTGATGTTGCGAGGTCAGACTTGTTTTGCGAAGAATGCTTCCTATCTTGAAATTTCTGGCTAACCTTACAGGAGCCTATGGACTAGGCCCGGCCCGCCCGGGTTCCCATTGTTTGGGTGCTCTTGTCTGGGTCACGGCTGCACTAACGCAACTACGCCATGCCCAACCAAGCCCAGAACTACCATCTCTATTCCAACACGAGAGCCCATGTTCCTCAAAGGCCGCACAGGGGGCTGTTAATTCACGAGCAATCATCTAGAGTCTGATTTGCGTTGCACAGTTCCAACAACGCGACATTGTGAGATACCTGTCTAGGAGTCAAACTTCCGGCGACCTACCCTACAGTCGCCGGTTCCTGCCTCGGAGTTAGCACAGGCACATGCAGCAAGGGGTTCTTTCATGTCTAATTGCTGTATGTATCTTATATAGCCGGATTTATTCAAGAGGGGTGTCTCAGTTTTGGTCTTGAATAACGAGCCGTGCAACTGATGCCACGTTAAGTCAACCTCTCTAGATACAACGCGTTCGTTGGCTCGTCCACGCTGCAACCCTCACCCTTCTACAGCTGTCCCGTGCAAGCATACAGAGACAGAGATGCCTGCTTAACAGCAACATCAAGACATGATAACCACTAACCCCTCTCTGCTTGGTGACAAAGAGTCTTGAGGACATTCAACCGCCGGGGGGGACACTACGGGAGATGTCGCCCCGCCCGGGCAGCGGCCTGTTCTGGAGACCAAGTAGGGCCTCCGGGACGAGCCGTCGGCCGATATGCAGCACGTGGCTTGGTGGACACGTCCGCATTTGATCTCACGCATGTCACATAAATACCTCAACAAAAGCACGGGCGGCCCCGCTGGGTCGAAATGCTGCGTTGGTCATGCAAGCCTTTCAGTGGCAACTTGACTGCCAGCGAGCCATCTGATCTGCTGATTCCGAGGCCGCTTGCCGCGCCAGTCGCAACGCGCCGATCGCACGCTGCACACCATCTCGAGACGGGTGTGAGGGTGGATGGCGATGCTTGGCGCGTGGTGCTTCCAGGAGCGGGGTTGCTGTCACAGGCTTGTTGCACGGGATAGACACGCAGGAGGCAGCTATGTTTACACGAAGAGACTTGTATTCTTGTTGTTGCTGCAAGTGCTATCTCGGAAACAGTGTACTGGCAGAAATCTCCCTCGCGCTATTTTCATTCCGTGCGGTGCATCTTCCCGAGCACTGTTGGGAACAGGTCCAGTGGCCGGCGAGCGCGCCCAGTGGTATGTCACCAAGCTGCTGCCTTCAAGACCTGGTTCCCATATATCGAGTCGTCGTCGGAGAAGGCGGCAGCATCACGATTTAGTGCTAGAGGCTCGAGTAAGCAAGAGGCAGAGAGCTTTCGGTAGTCGCGTGCAACTCACGCCGCAGCTGGTGCAGGAGCAGCCGTTGCAGGAGCCGGAGCAAGAGCAGGTGGAGCAGTTGCTATCGACGTCAGTTAGAATATTGGCTGCCAGTCGTTGTGTACACAAGGCAAGTTCGTCTTTTCGTCTTTCTTTGCCTGGCTGGGCCTGGCAGGCCCGGACCGGAGCCGCGAATAGCGAGGAGTGACTCACCAGGGAGACATTTTGCTGTTGAGTTTTGAAGGTCTTCGAAGTTTGGAAAGTTTGTTGTATCTGGAATTTCTTGACTGTTGCGCTGGTACAGAAGAGAAGAAGATCAAGCCCCAAAAGCTGTCGAAGACGCTCCCTTCTTATAGTTGAGCTTCTCCGCACGGGACAGCTACCACCTCTCCACTTCTAGCACATGCATCCCGATGGTCATTTGGGCTCTCTGATGATGATTCAGCTGCAACACTGCAGGCGCACCAACGCAGCTTGCCACCCGGAAAAGAGCCAACCACCGATGATGGACTCTGAACATCATCAGTCTCGGGTATGGCTCCCCGCTTATCGGTGAATCTCTTGTAGGGTCATGGGCCCGTGCGATTGGGTGGCGGCAGGGTGAGCTGACTCCATTTTAGGCCACGCTTCGGCTTGCCGAGTTGGGAGAGTATGGGCCAGCGTGTTGACATCCGACGGGGCAGAGCCAACATCAGATGACGAAGTTTCTTCAAGATGCGTGACGATATGGGACCGTCCCGCCTTGCTTCATGTTGTGGGTTTCGACGCGGCGATACGGTACTGCTCACCCACGGTGAGGACCCGAGAACTGGAAGTCGTCAAGCCTCATAAGAAAGGCCATCCATACTGGGATTGAACAAACCCGACAGAAGCCGTATGTGACTTCGTGTCTGGTGTCTCCTGCGGAATAGCCGCGTGGTATTACAGGCGCTAGCCTGTCAGGGACAGGCCCGTGACGGGAACGGATGTTCCATCCGACGGACGTTGGACGGCATGTTTGAGAGGGCTGAATGGAATATTGTACGAGTAAGACATCATAGATTAGCGCTTGCTGTTGTTGCTACGGTGGGCATAAAATTTTGGCCGGGACACAAGAAAATAGGATGGCACATTGCCCAGTGCCATGCTGGCGGCCGCCATGCTGTGGCATGATGTGAAAGACCTCGAGCGGATGGTGGCCGTGATTCGTAACAGACTCTGTCGATGCACAAAGTGGGCTGAGAAAAGCGTTCAAAACGGCCACGGTCATGGCCAACACGAAGGCTCATGCCAATGCCTGCATGGAACACCGTTGCAGAACACTCGTTCGCTGCTGCGACCAGACCTTGTCCAGCTGCACAGCGTGGCCAAGCTGCCTACCCCCACCCACGGGGCGGAACTCGAAATTTCCCATGACTGATGAGAAGGGCCGCTCCAATAGGCATCAAGTGATATCGGAGCCGTCGAAATGAAGAAACGCAGCCGCCTGTGCAGGTGTGTTGCGAGTGCTGGTGTGGGTGGGTTGGGCATGAACTGGACAAACAACGGGACTCTCCGTCCCGGCCCGCTTGATCCCCAACAGGAGCTGAACAGACGTCGGTCAAATGCCGCGGTCATGCGAAGCATGTCCAAGCTTTTAGTCTCGGGTATCGGGGATGGGAAGGACCCAGAGCGGCCAACGCCGGCTCGCCTGGTCATCGGTCGGGGTTGAGGGTAACGCGCTGGGCTGGGGGGGATGGCTGAAGATGTTTGCCGCCGGAAGCGATGGGGAAAGGTGAAATATATGTCTGCCGCCGGAAGCGATGGGGAAAGGTGAAATATATGTCTGCCGCTGGAAGCGATGGGGGAATAAAGGGGCGCCGCTGGCTCGGCAGGGCGGGCGGAGGGCTCAAGGAGACGCCGACATGTGTAGACTTGCCTCGTGAAACCGTGAGCGTGATGGACACTCGGATGCAAGTAACACGCCACGGTCTCGTGCTGGCCGAAAGGACGTAAGCGACGGAACGAAAGTCGACTGGAGTAAGCGTTGAACAACCTGTGGTCTGTCGCCGCCGTCGTCGGCGTCGTCGTCGTCGGCGGCCCGTCGAGCCTGCTGGGCAGCACAGCGTCGTCGAGCGCAGCAGGGCGCTAACAAAGCACCACAGAAAACGCCCCAGGAAGTGTTACGAGACACCGGACGGCTAGCGAGGCGGATTCGGGAGAGAGGGCAGAGACAAACACGCAAGGGGGTACACGGCCTGCCTTATACCCCGAGGAACTGGTCACAGCATCATCCCCCCGAGCGGCTGTCAGGTTGGGCACGCGTCCTGGAGCGTGACACCGCTCTAATACACCGCGATTGCTGTGGAAGCCCGACGATGCTGTTGGGCCCTTCATGTGTCTGACGATGGACCATCAGGGTTGACGGCTTGAGGGGGGGCCATCAGGGTGCGCAGCTGCACCTTTGACGCCGGACTAATCAAGAGGGCGTGATACGGATTTGTGCCGCAGGCAGAGAGTTTGTCAACGAGGATATGAATCTTGAGAAAATACTGCTTGTGTTATGAGTTGCTACGCTTGAGGAGCTGGGTGATGACGCTGTTGTTCAATGGTTTGTGCCGTTAGCTTGGGTCAAAGTTGCCTCGCGGTTGACCTCAACTTGCCTTTCGTTCCAATCGCCCATGAGCCCGAGTTAAGCTAGTTGAGTATCCAACTCTTGGGCGTTTCCTTTGCCCTGCATTGTTTTTCGCACCTTTTTTACTTGACGGACTTGTGAACATGAGCCGGCTCGGCACCTGCTTCCATGTTCGCCCTCTCTCTTGCCATCTGCTTCGTGGGAGTAGGCCACTTTTTGATGCCTCCGCGACCCTTGGACTTCACCGAGCGTTTTGTGCTGCGCGGCAACTCGCCATTCGAGCTTTGGCTGTCGTGGGCCCGACGCCTCGCGAGTTCAATAACCCATATCAAGAGAACCGCACCTTGTCATCGCATGGCACCTGCCCCCAAGACTCCGGAGAGTATGCTACAGTGACTGCTAGGACCTAGCTGATGCATCTCCTGCCCATGAGCCAGTAATGTCGTATTTGTGTAACCTCATACATCCTCAATGGCCTCCAGCAAAGTCTGACTCGCACACCAGATGCAGGTGAGCTCGGCCGGTCATCATTCGCGGCTCGGTACTGCGTGGGTTATCGCTCACGTGGCTGATGGGTGGGTGGAGGAATACACCTAAATAGCAAATAGAAAGCAGAGACAATACCTTTTGAGGCACGAGATACAGTACCTCATTCATGCATGTCATTCCTACATGTAACTCGGCGGCCCCAGAGATCATGCAACCATTGCTGCCCGCTCAGAATCGCTTTGCACGAAGTCTGCGTCTCGCCTGCCATTCATAATACGACTAGGCTGATATCCGGTCAAGTGCACAGCAATGACTATACTCACATGAGTAGCCAGCAGCACAGTTAGAAACGAGGGGCCCGACGAGGAGAGGGTTACAACTTGAGAGATCTCAACTGTGTGGTAACGTATCCGGACGTTGGCTTGGCTCTGATCAGTGGTACTGCAAACACATCTCACGTCATGTAACGTCAGATTTTGGGTATTCGCACGACATCTATATTTCCCCAGGCACATTCCGACTCCCTTCGCCTCCTCAGACGCCTTCTCTCAGCAAGCCTTCTGAACAGCGGTTCCGAAATACTGTCCACTATCTTATTTACACGTGCCACTGTCAGTGTCTCTCCCTGTTATCATCTTTTGAGACCACGACCATCTCCCAGAAGTTTGTAATAGCCGGGTGACTCTGGAAGTCTCCCTCAAGCATACTTTCCATCAGCTACAACCTAAAAGTGCCATGCTTTAACTAGCGATGTGGCAGCAACTTGGTACCTTGTCCGCATGTTAGTATGACTCTGATCAGCTAGCAAACCCTGCTCACATGATGCCAAGTCATTGTTAGCATGGCTTCAAGCGACTGAGTACAAGCAATAACACTATTGTCTAATAGGAGTCTAGCTGACAGACATGCCTCCGAATGTCCTCAAGGTTAAAATGTCGACGACTAGACTACTATTCCTACTCCTAGAAGACGGATGACTGTCTATCGGCTTCACGGGCAAAATTGGTAAATGTAGTACTATTGAGTACTTTGACACTTTAAAAATTTTCGAAAATAAGGATTTTAAACCCTGCATTGAAGGTGCTATCTTAAAAGTCATCGTTGAAGGGATTTGTTCAGCGGAGCTATTGTCGGCAGGCCGGTTCAGGTCTGCGTAGGGGCACCTAGCGCCACACAGGCGTAGTAACCCGGAACTAGGTTCGAGCAATCCTCCTTGAAAGCTGGGTTGAATGAGACTAACTGGGATTCCAGAAGGCCATACTGGTACGCGATATCCCTGCAGGTTAAGCCCTCTGTGACGAGCTTGAAGGTCTTGCAGCCCTTCACCATGCCATCCTGGACAGGCGTTGGCGTGGCCACGGGAGGGCCACTGGTCGAGGTGCTGGTCGTGGTGGCTGCTGAAGTGGCGTCGCTCAGCGTGGATGAAGTCGTTGCACTGGTGGAACTGGTTGTACTGGCGGTGCAGTTCTTTTCGCAGACACCGACGCAGTATGACTGCTTCGCGTCGAACGGCGTGCACGAATCTTTGTCCAGCGACGGGTTCTGCCGCGTTGTTAGCCCGCATGATATTAATTTCTTGGCCCAGTTCGTGCCGGAAGTATGGTGTCACAAAATAGAGGCATCACTTACCCAGGCCAGAAACTGCTCGCGAGTGATCTCCGCCAAAAACGGGACGGCCAGACACGGGTAGCCTCCGTCGTTGTCATACCACAAGTTGCAATGCGTCGGAATCTTAGAATCATGGGAATACGCCGGTTGCCGCCCAGCGAGGACACTGGCGGCCATGAAAGCCACGGCGGCAACACTAGCAACAGAAGTATGCATGCTGAACTGGCTGACAAGGCGTATGACGAAGTGAGCGGGCAAGAAATGCGGTGTCGAAGGGTCCAGTGGCTAGGCCGTGTTGTTCGTATATAGAAAGCTCCGTTCACAATCCGTAAAGGGGGTTAAAGAGAGACGCTGACAGCCTGGGGCAGAAGTGGCATGGGCCCATTAAGCTGATGCCTTGCAAGCTAGGATGTCATAGGAGTCATGGCAGCCTAGACCAATGGAAAGACGGAACATCGTTTGCAATGCGCGAATCCGGAGAAGTTCCGTTTGCTATTGTCACAAGTAAATCTCATATAATCCCTGTCCGGCTCGGATATGCCGTAAGTCGCGTGTACTCGTAGGAAGATAGTTGTTGTTTCTCAGGCAGCCGTAGATTCCGTACTACGTACGGAGTTGTCGTGTACTGCTTGAAACGTTGTTGGTTGACACGGGAAGTGCATGGACTTAATTGTGCCAACCAATAGGCTCGATTCCGAAGTGGATCAATTTAACATGGAACGGCTTCGATTAACGCACCGTTTGCACACGTGGGCTGCACGTGGGCTTCTCAGTGACCTTGGGACGATTCTCCCGGGTGGCCCGAGCAACACGACGGTTCAGGGGTAGAGTGGCCCTGTGGACCCTGGTATTATTGTCAGGACCGCTTCAGCTCGGATCGAAGGCATCGTCTTGATCCGCTTCTTCTGCCGGATGGATATCTCGCCCCGCCTCAGTTTCGCCTCCGGCCTCGTCGTGTCCAAGTGTCAAAACACGCATAGCGAGATGTTAAACACGTGCTGTCGCCCTTGGCTGATAATAAGGGGATCTTCGGTAGGGATTAATAGGGTGCATATAATTTTTGAATTGAAATAAATATAGAAGAGGCGATACTGGTTTAAAAATACATCCGAAACTTGACATGAATCGCGCTAGAAAAAATAGCACAGCGGTATGTTCGATAGTAGTTTATAGCGAATATAGCCGTATTAGATTTTAGCGTATTATGTCAGGGCCTAATACGTCTCCTAAGGGACGAGGTCGGCAGATATAGTTAGTTTTTGCAGAGCCACCTTGTGACATAGTGGCTCGTGCTCTTTACCCCTTAAGTTTCGAGGTATACTTCACTTTGTACTATAAAGAGCTTTGTCTTAGTGTCTAATTCATTGACTTGAGCAGCTGCGTTCAATCCTCCCCAAGTTGGCATATTGCATGTATAAAATCGAGCCTAACGTGCTTAGAGCAGGTGCCCCTGCGTGTTCAATGTTCCTCGCATCCATACCTCGTATATCCATTTGTGGATATGCGTCGAATGGAGTCAGGGATTGTTGGTTGTTGGTTGTTCTTCTACATGGTCCACTTCCATGGACAATAGAACCGACGTATGGTGTCATCCTCGGCGGAGTTCGGGCTCATGGCACGCGAACGCATTGGCTTCGGCATCGCATTCAGCCCGAGGGCTGATTGAGCCAGTCTCAAGTAGCATATCAGGAGGCCAGACACACGCAGGACATACTTATATCGTCAGTCCCTACTGAGACATGGACACAGATTAAACCTCATGCCGTCCTTGGCAAGCTAGCTCGTTCTCTCTTTTCCAGGACGAAACGACTTTCATTAAGAGGACGTCATGTTGACCAACCCGACACTGGCACTGGCTGCCCTCAGCTTCGTGCTTGGAGGTGCCCTCGCTGTCGAGACGGCCCTCCACCGAGCCGCCGGTCTCTATGAATGTCCCGAGCTATGTTCGGTTACGGGGCCCAATACCAGCAACTGGACGCGCTTCGCCAGCAACAACGACCTCAAATGGTGCAAAAACGAGACGATGTTGCTGAGCCTGCCGGTGCATATACCGCTGTCCGACACCAATACGCACTCCGTCTTCCACGCCTGTCTATCTTCTCGCAGCGGCGAAGTCCACGCCCGTGTGCGAGATGTCCAGAAGAGAGCAGTCGAAGGCCTGCACATGCGGTCGGAAGTCAGCTTCCTGCAGTCTTCAGCCAAATCCAGCCTCCCCAACTTCGGCAACGATGCATCTACCGCAATCAAGGAGCTGCAGGCCAAATACCTCGACGTGGTCAACTCGGACACCAATCAGACCGTCTACTTTGCAAAGCTAGGCGACTCAGCTGTCGGCGTCTACGTCGGCGGTGACGTGCAGAAGCAAAGCATCGCCGTCACCCTGATGCAGAAGCTGGAGGACTACGTTTCCTCTAGCTCGGGCCTGGCCCAAACTGCCCTCTTCCAGCTGTGCGGCGAGGGGCGCAACGCCGACTCTGTCGCAGGTGTCGTGGTTGACGGACGCGGCGGGCTTGACTCCGTGTTTGCGGTGCAGGAGTTCGTCAGGACGTGGGCGGAGAGTCGATGCGTCACGGACGTGGATGGCTCCAGCAAGACGGAGACGATAGCCATCGCGTACGTCTCCGCCGACGCCCTCCCCGGACAGAATGGCACAGCCGCCGACAGAAAGAGGGCCATCAGCCCACGGAGACGGTCAACTTCATCTTCAGCTGTCTATGCGTTGGACCGCCGGGCTGACTGCGAGGTGACACAAGTGCTTGCCGGTGACAGCTGTGGCTCGCTGGCCAGCAAATGCAAACTCTCGGACCCAGACTTTACCGAGCTGCACCCAGAATCCGACTTCTGCTCCAGCCTCACGCCTGGTCAGTGGGTCTGCTGTTCTTCCGGCCCCTTGCCGGATATGAAACCGAAGCAGAACCCGGACGGACTTTGTTACTCCTATACAGTTCTTGCGGGAGACTCCTGCGCCAAGATCGCGGCGGCACACAGTCTGGAGCAGGACGACATCGAGAAGCTCAACAATAATACATGGGGCTTTTCTGGATGCAACAGCCTGTGGCCAGACATGCACATCTGCCTGAGCGCGGGCGATCCGCCGATGCCGGCGGCCGTCGCCAGCGCCAAGTGCGGCCCCCAGGTGCCTGGCACGAAGCAGCCCGCCGAGGGCACGAAGCTGGCCGACTTGAACCCATGCCCGTTGAACGCTTGCTGTAACGTCTGGGGCCAGTGCGGCACCACCGAGGACTTCTGCATCGAGGCCTCCCTCGGCCCGCCCGGCACCTCCAAGCCCGGCCAGAACGGGTGCATCTCCAACTGCGGCATGGACATCGTCAACAACCACCAGGGTCCCGCCCAGCAGATCACGGTTGGCTACTACGAGGCCTGGAACCAAAACCGCACTTGCCTGCACATGGACGTCACGCAGATGAGCAAGTCAATCTCGCACATCCACTTCGCCTTCGTCGACGTGACGGCCGGCTTCGTCATCTCAACCGCCAACGTCCAGGAGCAGTGGGACACGTTCAAGGGCATGTCGGGCCACCACAAGGTCGCGGTCTTTGGTGGCTGGGCGGCGTCGACGGAGCCAACAAGCTACTGGATCTTCCGCGAGGGCGTGAAGCCGGAGAATCGTGAGACGCTGGCGACAAACCTGGTTAATTTCATCACGTACGTTGCACTGGGGCGATGGAAGAAGACTAGACTGTACATGTAGGCTCCAGCTGACGCGCGATGACAGTTCCAACAACATGGACGGCATTGATCTTGATTGGGGTAAGTCGTTCATGTTGCCATCAGAGGTCCTAGTTCCCCGTTTGTTGGAGAGAGACTAACTCCAACAAGAGTACCCCGGCGCTCAAGACATTCCAGGGGTCCCGGCGGCCGATCCCTTCGACGGAGCGGCATATGTTGAGCTTCTCAAGCTCCTCCGCCAAAAGCTGGGCAACGACAAGTCCATTTCCATTGCAGCGCCCGGTATGCCTCGATGTCGTTTCTGGATCACACTCTCTCTGACCAAGTGCGTTAGCATCGTATTGGTACCTCCAGAACTTCCCCATCGCGGAAATTTCCAAAATCGTGGATTACATCGTCTATATGACATATGATCTGCATGGCCAGTGGGACTACGGCTCGAAATGGTCCTTGCCGGGCTGCGACGGAGTGAGCTGCTTGCGCTCGCACATCAACATAACCGAGACGGTGAACTCGCTCTCCATGATCACCAAAGCGGGCGTGCCCTCTAACAAGATCGTTGTTGGCGTGGCCTCGTACGGCCGGTCGTTCCAGATGACGAAAGCCGGCTGCACGGGTCCCCAGTGCGGCTTCACGGGGCCGCAGTCGACGGCCAAAGAGGGCCGCTGCACCGACACACGGGGGTACATCTCCAACGCCGAGATCGACGAGATCATCATCTCGGGCAGCCCGGGCGGCAAGCGTGCCGGCGCCGTCCAGCAGTTCACCGACGACGATAGCGGCTCGCAGATCCTCGTGTACGACGATACGAACTGGGTCGCGTACATGGACGATGGCAACAAGGCGGCGCGCAAGGCAAAGTGGACGGGCCTCAACTTCGCTGGCACCACGGACTGGGCCGTCGACCTGGCCACCTTCACGCCGGGCGACAACAACCCGCAGTGCTGGCTTAGCAAGCAGTGCATGTCCCCTGGAGCCAATGACACGTCGCAAAAGAGCACATGGAGATGGGACCAGCTGTGCACCAACGAGGCCTGGAACGCGGCCATGGGCTATTACAACAAGAGCAAGGGCTCCGACCAGCAGAGCTTCCCGAGAAGCATCAGCAACTTCTTCCATGGCCCCGCGAGCATGGACTGCGATGTCCTAGCCACCGAGAACGGGTGCCACTCCTTCGTGCAATGCATCCAGGGAGTCAACACGGGGCCAGCTGGGACTTTCATTCTTAACGGCTTCGTTTCTATAAGCAATGTGAGTGATAGCCTCTGGCCTGGGAAACCACGGCTTTAAACCATGTTACGTTCTAACCAAAAAAAACCTACGCTTCTAGACGTTTGTCAACATGTACAATGGCATCCAAGACAGCCAACAGTCGCTCGAGGTGAACGGCGTTCTCGACAACTTCGTCAACACCTTTGCACCGACCCCTAAAACCTCCATTGCTCTAAGCGTTATCTTGGACATTGTCAGCTTTGGCCTAACGGCTGTCACGGGTCCTTTTTTCAACAACTGTGAGTGCTACTAAGCTACGTGCTGGTGAAGAAGTGATGCGCGGACAAGTTTTCTGACCGTGATCTGTGGCACACTGATAGTCCTGCGAAATACCGGTTGGGGTAAACTTAACAAGGACACCGGAGACAACATCAAGGATACTCTTAGAGCTGTTATTGGTTTCTCCTTTACAACGTCCAAGGACGCCACGTAAGTCGTGACCATTGACACACTCTTGTTATCCACGACTCCCTACCACCCAGACTCTCAAGCTGGATTTCCCCGGCGGGCAAACCATGAAGCATGGGGCAGAAGCGCTAATTTGCCCTCTTTCCTCTTGCATAGCAAACCGAATCCAGCGAGTGACACGGCCATGAGCTCTCAGCTCGCGGTTATCGTCCGACATTACAAGACAGCCCTCACCGCGATATCGACACAGGCCTTCAGTGGCTCCGACCAAGCCATTTCGATGCTCCAAACAGCCATCAGCGACGGCAAGCTGCTAGATGCGAGGCCGACTGGCAAGCTGGACTTGGAAAACCGAAGTAAGCATTCAGAAACACATATGAGGCCGCAGGGCTCCCTCCACCTCCTCCTCATTTCCCCGTTCCGAGCCAGCTCTTCCGTTCATGGGCTGACCACGGCGCGATATAGTGACGAAGATGTTCTACGCAATGCTCATCCCCTACCTCTGGCGGCAGAAAGGCTGGAGTCCGGTCCTTGTGGACACGCAATCCGACTGCGGCAGCACGGCCAATATCGACCTCATCCCAGATGACAAGGGCAAGGTTTGTGTCGACGGAAAGCGGTATTACCTCGTCCAGCCCGAGGGTGATGCCGTTTACTGCGACGGCCTCTTCAACATGGATTGCCGGCCGAATACATTGTCGAATCTTGCCGGCTTCGACCAGCTCACCGGCGGCGGCAAATGGGGGGATCTACGAAAGGAGGACATGGCAGCCAGGTTTGTTTGACCCCTCGCAGAGTCCCCCTTTCCAACCCCGACAACTGCTCCACTTTGCCATTTGCACGTTGGTAAGCGGTCATGCTGTGTCCGACTGTGGCTAACCAGGCCTTTCTCTGAGCAGCATCGTGGCTCGCACGAAAGTCGGCTGGAAAAACCCGTCCGACGGACCCAAGTGGCCCGATTTCAGCAACAACGACGACTTCAACAACATGTGGGACTGGATCAACAACGACAATATGATCCAGAGCCCCGGCGTCGTCGACATTCCCATGTGCGGTATTGCCGAGATCAAGAGCAATTGGCGTTTGTCCAAGAATAACTACTACTCTTGGCCATGCAATGAGCCAAACGCTCCATCTCCTGTAGCACCTGTAGGGGGAGGAGCCCCAGGGGGTATAGGGTCTATTGGCTTACCAAGGTCCTGACAGAGACATAGATGATGGGTATGCGTATTCCGTAGACGCAGCTGGGATAACTCACGGGGGGCGGCCAGGTGGTTGCCTATTTCAGCATATAAATCCTGCGTTTTAATGTATAGTACAACTTGTGGCATACCATGTATACCGATATATTTACATGGCCGTATCGCACACTCGATCCCGCGTAGTGAAGCCAGATGGCCGCTCCGTTGTCACCGGGTTAACTTGGCTCCTTGTCATGCCCTGGTAGACATCCAGTATCTCGAATACTTGACGGCTCATGCCGCATCTCTTACGAATCTTCCTCATCTATCGAGGTACGACGTATCATATGCCCTGTTATTAGTATATACCCCTGCCAGGTCACCGGAGGCCTACTCTGCGGTATGTAGGCGGCTTATCCACGGAGTACTCCGTAGTCGTAGCCTAGGAGGCCTGACAGGGATGGATACTAAGTATAGGCCACTGCGGAGTATTCTTCGTACTAGGAGTGTCGTGTCAATACGCGCACGGCGAGATTTTAAACACGTACTACGGAGTACAGCCCTCGGCCAACGAGTAAGGCGAGGTTCGGCGAGTACCACGGCGCGCACGTAAAACTTCAATTATAGTATATTCTCTATACTATGAAGTAGATCGAAAGAATATCGCGCCATCTTTCGTCCACGTCAGCGCGCTGCGCCCCATAGCCATCACGTCGAGGCTGCAGCGCAGGAGAGGGCCGAGTTCGGCCTCTGATCCATGCTACACGCCCTCTCCATAGGCGTCGCCGCACAACTCATTGACAGCGGGCGAAACCACAGCACCAGCAGTTGAAGGTGCCAAGTGAATCGCAGTAGCGAAGCGCCCCTAACCTGATCCCAATTTATTTTGAGTCAAACAGTCTACCATCCCAGATTCGTCGTCATAGGAGCATGTACCATAGTAAGCTTTGCACTACATAATTCTAGCAATTAGTATAAATATACTCTTAATTAATTAAAAGTAAAAAGAGTGTAGTTTTAGTATAAAGTGCTTACCTGTTTACCTGGATTACAACCCCATTCCTCAAGCCCAGTTACGATAATTGCCATCCCCCTTTTTACCCCACTTGTATAATATCCTTTATGCCTACGTATCTTTAACTGACAGATATTCGGGTCTAAAAAACATGTCTATTTATAAAGAAGCAATATTAATTCTTATCTTTAAAGTCAAGACTCATAACTAAGGATTATTTTTACTTACTCCAGGATGAACTTTGCTAAAAGCAGTAGTAAAGAAGATAAATATAGAAAGAGCGAGTCCGTACTTCATAATATATATATTATAAAGCAAGAGTATATATAAACTCTAGTAATATAATTGAGTAAAAGTAGAATAAGTACTAGTATTAGTAATAAGTTTAAAGCTTAAGGAGCCTTAAGCTTCTTAGAGGCGTGGGCCGGCCTTTAACCTTATAAGCCGTGAGCCCATAGGTCCTATGTCCTAAGGATATATGTTCTTTAAGTTATAGTATATTTAGAACACGTCATAGCATAGCCACGTACTTTAGTATATTATCTAAACGTAATTAAAGTAGTGAGAATTATAAGTAAAATAACGCATTATACAACCCATATGGTCTATTAAAGGTGATAGTGCATGCTCGGGTGTGCCTAGAGTTAATAAAGAGATAAAGAGGGAAGTGAGATAAGAAGAGAAGAGAGATTAAATTAGATTAATGACGCATGACTTATAACGAAGAAGAAGGGATCCGTATGTTCCCTCTATATATCGATAGAAAAAATGGTTAAAAGAGAGAGAAAATGCTCTGCTAAAAAGTATCTCGTTTATCCTCACGAACCCGCGTGTGAAGCATGTGCCACGGAGCGCATCTGGCTGAGGCCGACAGAGTAGTCCGTATTGTCTTTGGATTCAAGACGCACGTGCCTGGTGGGCGGCATACAGCCTCGAGCCGCCTCGAGTAGCAACCTATTGTCTTTAGATATTAACTCTCATCGCCTCCTCGGACTGACGAGCAGGATCACAGAGCCCGGGCATACAAGTACTTCGTGCAGAGTGATAGTTTGCCAGCCCCCACAGCTGCAGACGTCTCAAGGGGTAGCTGGAGATGGCGCCTGTTCATGTTGTCTGGGGATTCGTGGGCTTTCCTGGCACTGGCGCTCGCAGCGGTCTGGTGGCACAGGAGACGGAGCACTTCGAAATCGACGTCATCTTTTCCACGTAATGAGACGTACAAGCCATCGACCGTCTTCCCCATCGCCCTGGCCGTACAAAACGTAACGGTCATGGGAGCCTCGGCAACTTCACCCTCTCCTGGGACATCATGTCGCACACCGGAGGCACCATCCCGACCGGCCTCTGATTCGGCCGGGGAGAGTTGGCGGTCCCGAACGACGCGGCAGGGCCCGTCATTTTCTTCGACAACAACAACGTCACCGAGTGGATCCGCCGCAAGCAGCGCGGCGATAGGTACATGCTGAACTGGCATGTTGTTTTGAACGGCACCCGTGAGCGGTGCCGGTACTACCAGTCTCTCGTCACTGGAGGCCTGATGTTCGGCGTCGAGGCAGACTGGGAGGCAGCGGCCGGTGGAGATGGAGGGTAGACGCCGGGAAATGCAAGACGCCCGAATTCTACAGGTGCCCGAGTGCCCGGTTGAGGGCGAAGTCGTCGACATCACATCCAGTGCGACGACATCGTCGTGTCCGACCGTGGTGGGCGAGAATACCAGCAGGCAATGCAACCCCTGTGCGGTCAAGGTCGACTGGGCCGTGGCGAGCAGCATTTCTAGCCATGCCGCGAGTCCGGCCAAGCCGATTCCAACGTCGACGAGGACCCGGGCGACGGGGATGACAAGCACTGCGGATGCTGGAGCTGGCCGCCCTGTGCAGACGGCGCTGGGGGCGGCTTGCCTGCTTGTAGCTTGGTGCTTGCATCCTGTCCATGAATGGGGTTCGGGCGGAGAGAGGCAATTGTGAGCTATTGCAACAAACGTCGTGAAGCAGGAGAGATATCAGACAGTCCAGCAGCGCCAGCTAGCTAGCGTCGCAAGATTACCAGAACCTAGCTCTTCCAACTCTTCACGACATCTATTTCAATTTGGCACACGTGTTTCAGGGACTCGGAGAAACTCTCTGGAACCACGATACTGAACCCCAACTTCAACTCCACCGACACCAAGGTCCCTATCCTGACAGGAAAACTTTGATTGCTTCGAGGATACTAACGATACGCATGCTAGCTAGACATTTTCCGTATTAGATATCCCAAAACCTGTCCAACCTCAGCGTCAGCCTCCCCTCTAGCCTCATTCGTCCAGCCCCCGACCCGACCAGCCGTTAGACGTCACCACCAGACCCCCGATACCCGTCGATGCCGAGTCCAAACCGCCTCTTTACCGCCTTCCACGCCTCCACGAGCGCGATATACACCAGGACGCACCCAAACACGACGCCCCATTCCCAGGTCAGCCCCTGGTGCTTAAACACGATGTCGTTGAGGTACGGGATGTATATGACGGGGAACGTGGCCAGGAAGCCCGCCACGACCCCCCAGAAGAGGAAGCGGTTGTGGTAGATGGTTTTGAATACCGACAACGGGCCAGGCCACCTCTCGTCCATGGCGAAGAGGCTGCGATGGAAGTGCTTCACCTCCCAGGCCGTGAGGAGGAGCAGGAAGCTCAGCGTCGCAAACGTCGTGGCCCTCGCTCGGAAGACGTCTTGGCAGGAGTCAGACGTGCCGTCATTGCATCCATGGGCGAGCGGATGATATCCGTCGCCGGATGCCCCATAAGCAACCACCATAAATGCAGCGAGGGACAGCGACCCCATGAATGTTCCGTATACGAGTTGGTCCCGGACCAGCTCAAACGTGAACACGCCGGAACGCAGGCTTCGAGGGGGACGCTGGAGGATATCCGGCTGTGCCTCCTCGAGGCCCAAGCCGAGAGCTAGAGGGGACGACGTGACGAGGTTTGCCCACAGAATCTCGAGGGGCGACAAGGGGAACACTGGAACGCCCTCGTCGTCTGTAAATGCGAGGCCAATAAGGAGCAGGAGGACTTGGGCCAGGTTTGAGGTGAGCAAGTGTAGGAGGAACTAATCATCGGTTAGCACGAGGCCGTTTGACGGCAGATTGGTGGACACGGTACCTTTTGGATATTGTCGGCAAGCCTTCGCCCCTCCTGGATCCCCGTCACTATGGACGCAAAGTTGTCATCCGTAAGCACCATGTCCGATGCTTCCTTGGCGACATCGCTCCCGCGATCCCCCATGGCGATGCCAACATCCGCCTGCTTCAGCGCCGGCGAGTCGTTGACGCCATCGCCCGTCATTATGCAAAACGCCTTGCGGCGATGCAGCGCCTGGATGACCCTAACCTTTGTGAGAGGGCTGCATCGAGCAATGACAAGCGGCAACGCGTCCATGGCATCGACTTGGTCGTCGGTCAAGTTGGCAAAGTCGGCTGCGGACATGATGGTGTTTGGCGCCAGGGGGGTGTCTCTCGACAAGATGCCCACTTCGTATGCTATCGCCGTGGCTGTCTTGATGTGGTCTCCGGTGACCATGTGTACAGAGATTCCTGCCTGGCGACACTGGCCCACGGCACCGGCAGTCTCTGGACGGGGTGGATCGTAGAGACCAGCCAGTCCTAGGAAGCGCAAGTTGCATTCCACCTTGGCGCGATCTTGAACATATTCCTTGTCCTCGAACATGACCTTGTCAGCGATGCAGAGAACGCGCAGGCCATCGGCTGCCAGCTCTTCAGCCTTGTCGTGTACGGCCTGTTTGAGGATGTCGCTTTCGTCCAGCAAGGGGAGCATAACCTCGACGGCACCTTTGGTATGAACGAAGCGCCGAGGGTCCATGGGGCTGGCGTATACAACGCTCATGAGCTTGCACGACGAGTCGAACGGGTGCTCCGCCACCAAGGTGTCCAGCGAAGTCTTGCACTTGCCGAAACGCATGGCGAACACCTTGAGTGCAATTTCCGTGGGCTCTCCGACAGCCTTCCATTCCGCAGGCTCAAACGCAGTCGTGACGCTGCTCGAATCCGTCTCGGTCTCCTTCTTGCCGTCGGTAACCGTCGAGTTGTTGCAGAGAACGAGCGTGTTGAGGAAGGCCTCGAAACAGCTCTCCACCAGCGAGCCAGTCCAGGAGACTGTCCCGCTGCTCGGGTCATAGGGGTCGGCGGTGCTTTCAACCGTCCCTACCAGACCCTCGCGGAGCCAAACTTTGCGCGTTATCATGCGTCCCTGGGTGAGCGTTCCCGTCTTGTCGGAGCAGATGTTCGTCACGCCGCCGACGGCCTCGAGGGAAGGCATCTGTCGCACTATGACATGGCCCTTGACCATGGCCTTGGTGGCAACGGCCATCGTAACCGTCAACACGGCGAGGAGTGACTCTGGAATTACAGCCACGCCGACGCAGATGCCGTACAGCATGACGTCGTCGTCGACGTGCCACATGCTGACGGAGAAGACGATGATGGCGAGCAGGACGGCCAGGGCAAACAACAGAAGGGCAAATTTGCTGAGGGTGACTTGTAGAGGAGTCCCCTCCAAGCCCAGGATGCTACGAAGGCTCTGGTAGATGCTGAACAGGGCTCTGGTTACAGCATTGTCACCCTGATTGTCCTGCTTCTTGCGCAGCATTTGAGCAATCTGACCGACCTCGGTCTCCATCCCAGTCGAAATGACAATGCCGGTGGCACGCCCTCGGGTGACGGAGCTGCCGGAGAAGGCCAGGTTCGTGCGATCGCCAACCGGCATGTCAGGGTCCGCGAAGACGGCGTCCGGCGTCTTGCTGATGGCCACGGACTCTCCCGTGAGGTGAGCCTCGTCGGCGGAGATGTTGATACCCCGGACGAGACGCAGATCAGCGGGAACTACGTCACCGGTAGCGAGCGATATCAGGTCGCCCTTGACGAGCGTCTCTGCCCTGATGATCTCGCTGTGGCCGTTGCGGATGACCTTGCACTTTGGCGTGGAGAGCGCGTACAGAGACTGGATAGTCTGCTCGGCGCGATAGTCTTGGATGAGTCTGCGCGCACAGCGTCAGCTCAGCGTCCCCTTGCAGGTTCAACAAAGGCCTACCCGACAACGATGTTGAGGACTATGACGCCAATGACCACGCCGCCCTCAATGTAGTCGTTGATGCCAAACGACAGACCGGCCACCGCGATGAGGACGACGGTGAGCGCATTGGCGACCTGCTGGAGGAAGATTTCCCAGAGAGAAAGGCCTGTAGCCCCCTTGATAGCGTTGGGGCCGTCCCGGGCGAGCCGGGCGGCAGCCTCGTCGTCGCTCAGTCCATGTTGAGGATGGGTCCCCAGCCGCAGCGCGACATGCTCAGCGGGTAGCGTGTGCGGCCAGCTTGGCTTCTCTATCGCTGCGTCTGGCGGCTTCGCTGAAGGAGGCTGGTCGTCCGGGCTGGCAACGGCCGAGTCCGAGGAGGTGGAGCCGGCGTGTTCTGCAGCATTCGTACTGACGATGACGGCTTCTCCCATCGAACGGAGTCTTCAGGCGCTGCTGGGCGGCGAGCGGAGACGGAGGGTCTACAGGGGTGCCGGGCGGAAGCCTATAGGGGGTGAGAACTACAGAAGAAAGGGGGCAGCGTTCACCGAAGCGGAACTTGGCGATGTTGTGCAAACGTTGCGGGTAGCGATGGTGGTGATGCAAACGCGTTACGGCCTGGTGTAAGCGGTAGAAGCGGAAGAGAAGCGGAAGAAGAAAAGGAGAGGGGGAAGGGGCGGACGGGACTCCAGAGGCGCGGCCCGTATTTGTGTTTGCTGCTAGTCGACGACAATACGACTGCCACGGAAGGGGGGAGTCCTCCATACGCCTTCCATCCAGAGCCAAAACCCTCCCCACCGATGGAAGCACGCCAAGCGCAGCATCGTGACGAGATCGTCGAGATTAGGTTTGGCGGGTGCGTAGGCAGGAGGCTGTCCCCCCGGGCATACCTTGGCGTGACCGTCCAGCGGCGTGGCTGAGCCTGCAGCTACGTGATGTTTGACTTGGCGTCTGGCGAGTCGGTAGGATGCAGAATCGAAGAACTTTGAACCCAACACATCGTCATCGCTCGCCCCGCTGGGCATCGTCTCTGGCTTTGACTCTCGAGGTCGCAGCTCGAGACCGTCGGCAGACAAGTCAGCCGGTGCTGGAGCCCTGCCGGCTGAGCTGCTTCTGGAACTGCGGAAGTGCAGGCTGCAGGCCGTCGTGCAACACCACCTCGACAGGGATGGCCTCGCGACCTGGCCTGGCCGACCCCCGCCGTCAGCTCCAGTCAGCACCCCAAGCAACTGGGTGTCTGCCAGACGCTGCTGCTGCTCTCTAGCTTCAACTAGTCGTATATACAGCTGGCAAGTGCCGCTTTGATTCGGCGGCATGCAAATCTTCAGCATCCCGCCAGACTAACCGCCCCGCGCGCTCTTCTCCGTGAACGCCCCGCATGTCGACGCTCGGTCCATTCGTCATCGTGGCCCAACTGTGATTGGTCCCAGCGGCCTTGGCAGTGTGGCGAGGGAGTCTTACGCGCAACGCGCCAAGGCCCTCCTCACTTGTCCGGTTTCTCGGACGGAGATGCTCGTGAGCTTCAATCTCGAAACTTGTCGGAGCAAAGTGAGGAGGGCCTGTTCCCTTCTTCCCTCGTCGCGAGTGTTCCAGGCGCCAGATGACCCCCGCCATTCGGGCCCGCGCTAAATTAAGCTTAACTCATCAGCTGGGACCCCCACGAGCGTCGAGAGTTGGCCGGAGCGAAGGAGCGTCGACTCCGGATCACCCGCCTGCTACCTGCGGCAAATACGCAGTCGCTTCTTCAACTCAAACTCACCAGTACATCTCAAGACGAGCATGTCGGTAGTCCTAGTCGTGGCGATGTTTCCGGTGTTTCTGTTGATTCACGACGGTAGAATGGCACTCACAGCAGGTCAGTTGACCGTGTGTGCATTCAGAAAGCAACTAACCGCCACTGTCAGCGTGTCTGCTGGAGTCTGCACTCCCTTGCCCATTGGCATAGTAGTCGACGGCATGTGGTCAGGCTCCGCCACAAGCATCCTCGTCGACGAGGGGGCTTGCAGCTAACAATGCACTCGTCATGACGAGCACGGCCAAGGCTACCTTCCAGCTTGAACACCCTAGTAGTTATCAGACGCCATGCAGCAGGCAAACCTTGTCTCGGCCGAGACGGATGCGACCTATACGAGGTCTATAACATCGGAACCGGAGCTGGCGGATGCTGTTCCTCGTATCATGACACTTGCGGTTTGCGGGTGCAGACGGTCAGAACCGTCTTGATTGTGATTGTGAAATGTATCGAGCAAGCTTAAACAACGCTGTACAGTCGATGAGACATCGACACATTCATCAGTTCCCGGTCGAACAAGTCGCCTACAGCCTCACCCCAGCAGATTCATAAACGGCTCCGGCCACTTGCCCCACACCAGCGGCCGGTCGCCCAGCCGCCCGCCCACCGGCGCCAGCACCTTGATCTTGCGCCGCTCCTCATCCACGTCGGACACGTACACGAAGCCCATGACGCTCGCCGCGCGCACCGTCTCCGGCGCGTCCTTGGTCGACGCGTGCATGACGGCGAGCGTCCAGTGCTCCATGAGCGAGGACGGCTCCTCGCGCGCGAGGCTCTCCTGGTCGTATGTGGAGTCTGCAGCGCCAGTGGAGAGTCAGTATATGGAATGATGCGTAGAGGTAGACTTCGGTCAACGTACAGTCGGACATTTTGTATATCACCAGGCTGTCGAAATCTACCTGCTGGATCTGCGGGCTCAGCGTCCGCCGCGCGTCGCCGAAAAAGTACTCCTTAATAGTCTGCTCGCGCGCGTGCTCCATGAAGCCCTCGTCCCGCTCCACCACGCCTTCTGAGCGGTCCAGGGGCACCACGAGGATCGGCTCGCCCAGGCTCGTCCTCTCGGTCGCGAACCGCTTCGTCAGCTCGGCGTGCAGCCTAGTCGAGCCGACCACGACGACGATGTTGACTGCCCGCCCCCTGTTAGCCCGCCCGTCTCAAACAGGTGCAGAGTGTGGCATCAGGTTGGCATACCGGAGAGTTCGTCGACAATGTGCGCAATCAGGTCCAGCCCAACCTTGCTCTTCTCGCTTATCCCCATGCTGTCGACAATGATGCCCGAGCTCCGCACATCCTTGTCCTCGCTCAGCCGGCCGCTCACCGAGCCCGCCAGACGGCTCACCAGCTCCCTGTGGAAGTCCGGGTCGTCCTCTGACGAGCCCCGGCCGTAGTAGTACACCAGCGGGAGCTTTACGGGCACCACGCTCGCCCCGCTGGTCGGCGTGCTCCCCCAGCCATCCGCCGCCTCCGGGTCCATGACCGTCGCGAACACGCCGGCGCTGAGCGTCCCCGGCAGGCTCAGCATGCCTTCCTTGGGGTCGGCATTCACCGCAATGGGTTGATAGCCCTGCCTCGTCGCGTAGCTCGTCAGCGTCCGCGCCACCGTCGTCTTGCCGCTGTTCGGTGGCCCGGCGATCAGCACCCTCGGCCCCTCGCGCCCTTCCCTCGCGGCCGCCGCGCGCATCTCGCCCAGGCGCGTGTGGATGTTGACGTGCGCATTCGCAGGGTTCGCCGCGGGCGTGGCGTACTCGGCCACAAAGTCGTCGTCGCAGCGGCCCTCGACCTCGAGCTCGCAGCCGTGCCAGGTCAGGATCTTGGACTTGGTGCCCGACAGAGTGTACGCGTTGCGCGGCGCCAGCTCGACGCCGTCCTTTTCGGCCGTGCCGGAGAGCACCTTGAGGACGAGGGAGCGCCCCGGGGGGACTTCGAAGCGCCATTCCCAGGCCGGCTTGAGGGAGATGGTGCGCGTGGACGAGGCAACGGGCTGGGGTTGCGCAGTCTGTCAGTCGTCGCGCTCCAAGACGAGAAGGCTAGAGTGAAGGAGAGGGCTTACCTGTGCCGGGATCTGCCCCAGGCCTGGAATTGACATGGCTGGGGCTACATGGACGGGCGCGCGTGCTAGAGCTGTTGGTGTTTGATGTTGCAGACGAGGGAGCTGGAGCTGATGCACGAGCTTTCCAGAAGCTGGTGTGGAGGGGCAGAAAATCGGGGCAAGCTCACCCTGCGTAAAATTGGCATGCAGCTCTACAAGTACAGCCCAGTTACAATCCACTCGCATAAAGCATACACTTGCAGCATCAAAGATGCCTCGAAGGCTCAAAGCCCATGTATTGTTTTCAAGTCAAAAGGTGCCTTTGGGGGCAGTGGCAGCCTGCCATCTCAATGCTCTACCACAATATTCCGGAAACTCCCATCATAAACTCCTCGATCCCCCTGAAAAGTTGAAACTTCGCCTCATAAATGCCTTCTAGAATACAGCCACAGAAAAGAAAGCCGCCAACAATGCAAGCTCCTCTGGGTACCTGCCCGTCCGACAACTCTTCATCATACCAACGTTTTGTCATCGTGCGCCAGTTGCGAGCTCATCGCCAGGCTCTCCGCGCCGGCCGCTGTACCCCTTGCGCCCTCTAGTCTTTTGCTTCGTCATATATGATATCGGTCATTGCGCCATCTCCTCAAAGATGCGCTCCAGGCTCCTCACGCCGGTAAGGACGTTTTCGTCTGGGCCCTGCCCGGGTGTCCACTGTGCGTGGGCAAAGTCGATCAGTTTCAACGTATAAATCTGCCGAAGCGAGGCCTCCAGTTCATCAAAGTCATCATCGTCTTCGTCGTCCAAGCCAATGCCGCTATCCATCCGCTTTGTCGTCCGATCCAGCGATGCCTTGCCGCTGGCCAAGTCCGCCAGGGCGTTGTTCTCCTCGATGGCGGCGCGAAGGGCTTCGCCGTCGCCTTCAAAGACAAAAAGGAGCGACGTCGAGTACATTCGACTCTCGTGTCTCGCCATGACCTCTTGCACCCGGCCGAGATCGCGGACAAAGGCTGCGCAGACAGCCTTGCCGAGTTCCTCGTCGATCCCAGCCGTCTTGTTGAAGACAAACTTTCGGAACTCGTCAACCACGTTGACGTCATTGACCGACAGCCGTCCGTAGTCCTTGTCGTAAATCTTGTAGCCTTCCTCGTCCAGTTCCGAGACATCATCCGACCCGCGGAACACCCTCATGCCAGCAATGCGAAATCCCAGGTTCCCGTGGGTAGTCTCGGATGAAATCTTGTCGAAGCGGTGCTTCTTCTCGAGCGGCGCGTCATCGGCCCAGAGCCGCACGCCGAGCTTGACGTCGAGGATGTTGGCTTGCTTGAAACCATACGTCGCATTTTCCAGAACCACGGCCTTGTCCGTCTTGATTTTCTTGCCCTTGGTGGGCACCCATGTGACATTGTCTGCGGGTTGTGGTTCTTCAGGCGCGTTTGCTATTTGCGCGGCGACGGACGCGGCAATCTGCTCCTTGGTCGTCTTGATATCGCCAACCTCGGAGATGACGCCCGCAACAGCCTCGTCGATGCCATCGGCAGCAGGGTCGCTGAGCATCAGGGAGCCCATGAACAGGGGCATCAAGTCGGCAAACTCGGGATGCCGCCGGTTCGCAGACTGGTAAAAGTCGATCTCGGACTGCGTGCAGGGCTTGATGAAGAGCTCGCCGTCAGCGTCACACATGGTACCCGCACTGTCGCGCAAGAAGGGACCTGTCAGCTTATGCGCCTTACGGCTGCAGGCAAGGGAGGCGCAGCAGACTGCGAGCCGGGTCGGGGTACGGTACTCACTGTCCGGCGACGGCGTAATTGTAGTCGCGCAGCTGGTCGCGACTGGGGAGTTCTCTGTGTCCCATCGTGGCGGCTCGGGTCGATGTCGTCGCAGACGAGGGTTGATGGAGACGACGACCCTCTGCAGGGAGGGATCGAGTACTTGAAGGCGGCCCAAGTCGTGTCACCGCCCAAGCCTCGGGTGAAGCAGTGCGTATTTGCAGTCGCGAGCGCAACCGGTATGGGTGAGTGATTCAGAGAGAGTCGTTGACGAAGGCTCGAGCTGGTTGCGACTCAGTTTCATTGGGGAGCCAGGATGCCCAAGGTCTACTTCATGGGCAGCGGATATGCCTTGGTGTTGGTTCGAGGATCGGGCGCTCAAGGACGGTCGCAGTTGCGGGAACAAACTGGGTCTGGGCAAACAAGATGAGAGGGTCAGGGTCGCGGGGAAGTGGGCAATGGAGCAGTTAATATAATACAGCGTGGCTGGCACAGAGGGTCGCGAGGCAAACTGCGAGTGGAAGGGAGTTGCAAGGACCAGTTCACGCACTGTCGCGAGACTCGAGAGTGCATGGCAAATGACCTCAGGCAGCACCAGGGACGCTAAACCGCGTTGGCCGTGGCGCCAAGGGCCCACCTCCCCTGCAGCGGGGGATTTAGGAGCCCGTACAGCGCGCTCGGGTGTCGGCTTGGGCTGAGGTGCCCCCCGGGGCCGTGCGGCGCAGGAGGCCCGGGGACATCTGGGCTGGCGCCTGAAGCTGCAGTGAAGCATGGAAGCGCTGGGACTCGCACAGCGCTCGCGATGCCGAGACTTGAGCGAGCGTTGGCCTCCTAGGCGACCCCGGCGCTGACTCGCTGAGCCACAGCACGCCAGGAGAGAATGTCGCGTCCGTCAGCGGCGCGAATCCAATCAGTTGCTCGCTGGGGCTGAGCCGGGGCGAGGCGGAATCCGCCTGCAGGCCCAGTGAGGGAGGGCCCCGTAATCTCCCCTCCCGGCTGTGACGCTGCGGGCGCCTGGAGCACCTGCATGGATGGTTGGAAGTGTCCAGGACCTACGAATGCGGGTCCGAGACTCCCGAAGCGCACCTACCTTAGCCAACCAACCACCGCCGAACAACGCACCTGTCAATCAGCACGCGACACAAGCAGCCGTGATGGCTGCTTTGTCCGACGGGTGAGGAGGTACGGAGTACTTCTGTGCTTCCAGAAACATTGGCACCTGGAGGTGCTGTCATGCCCGGACAAACACGTGGTCGCCTGGTGCTGTGCTGGCGGCGTGTGCAAGAAACACCACGCCGCTGTGCACCAACAGGATCCGCATGATATCAGCTCAGCCAACGAGGCCCTGCCTGTTGATGGTTGCAGCAATCTCCTCGATGGGAAGCTGATCAGATGACACTCTTGAGCGCTGTCTGGCAAACGCAGCACTCGTCGGCAGAGTGTCAGCACCACGCCACCAGTGCGAGTGAATGACGCCTGCGATGACTGCTGACCTTGGTTGCCCGCAATCCGTCGGGCCTGTGAATAGGCATTGAAATACCAAGCAGCTACCTTATTGGCATGACTGCCGCCTTGCTTCGCCGACTCTTCTTGCACGCGTGTCCTCCAAGGAGCAAGATTCACCCACATTGTTCACGGCAGCCCAATGCTCCTCCGTTTCCATTATGCCTACCTACCTATTGTTGGATCCGAGGCAGTCCCGTTCATGAATTGATGGACATTGGAACAATGGATGCAAACGCTGGCAGCTGCCGCTGGACGTATTCACTGCCCTGCAGTTCCCCTTCTTGCCTGAGGTGGCAACCGCGATGAACAGCTGCCCTGCACCTCTACGAGTCGCTATGCTCTTTGCACTTCCACACATCTCACAAAGCACTTTGTCCCTCTCTCCTTTCACCACACCCGCAGGCTTTGACGACAGCGCAACTCGACACCATGCCGTCTGCGGAACCTGCCCCGGACACTGCGGACCCTGCAGTCCCATCGTCTCCACCGCCTCAGATTCGCGATGACTCGACTCCCCCTTACGTGAGCGATGGTCAGTACGACGGCGGCTCAGAGCGCTACGAGAGCGAGAAAGCGAAAAAGAAGAAGAAGAGCAGACGCAACAAGTCGACGGCGAAGCGAGGCCCAACCGCCCTGCCGAAGAATCGCGGGACTGGATTCGAAGGTATCTTACTTCGCCCCTGGACCTCATGTTTGTTGACAGGCACACGCTTACTTGCGTTAGAGTACTTCGCGGATCCTCCTATGACGCCTCAGGAGTATGCAGAGGAACGGGAAGAGATATATGCCACGTGTGTATTCCCAAATAGTGCCTCCTCCAGCTGTCTTGCGGCATGGTGCTGACATTGTCCTTCAGGGACTTGCCCTTTGAAGAGTAGGGGCTCCCCTTGCCGTCTATTCCAGGCGTACCTTGGCTAATCTGACAACAGGCGCATCCAGTCATGCATCCAGCGCTTTCGCTCCCGTCGTCGGCTTCAGGGCGAGCACACGCGTTTCTTCGACGAGTATCTCTTCCTCGGCGGGATCGACACCTCCAACAACGCCTTTACCGGCCAGGACGTGGTGGACCTCAAGGCTCTCACCCCAGCCGAACGCCGTGACGCCCTGGCCACGGACGTTGTGCACACGGGCTCTGCCACCAATGACCGATTCTACAACGGCGACAGCGAGCACTGGAGCGTCGACTTCACGGGCGTTGCCGCAGGCTTCTTTTCCACCTCCCTGATCTGGCTTACTGGAGGCGACGAGGCCCATATTGACATTGCCATTGGCGTTGTGGATAACTTTTTACGATACACGCTGCAGCACGACGTTTGTCCCGAGTACGAGGGCGACATCAAGAGTGCGTTGCAGCTCTGCACAAAGGCGAGGACGGAGTGGCGAGTTCTGGATCAGCTCCGACGTTCCTTGCCTGGCCCATTTAACATGGCCGCGACGGACCTCTTTTCTCCCCCTGTTCCCGGAAACTGGTCTCATCCTATCTATCCGCGCCCCGAGGGCTTCGATGCGAAAACCGTCTTTTACTCTGTGTGTGCTCTTGTCGGCGCGGTTGACGCTCTCGAGTCTATCGCTCGCGGTGGCCCCAAAGTCACGAGAGAGTACACCTGCACGCTGGAAGTCGTCAAGCTCGAGCGAGTCACCAAGGATATTACGGAGCGCTTCAAGCGGCTCAAGGTGGCGCACAACGACGACCACGTGGCCCCCGTCGGCAGAGCGCTCTTCAAGCCAGCCGCCATTGATGACGGCTGGGAGAATCCCCCGACCGCCGCTGTTGATGAAGCGGGAATCATGCTCGCCTTTGAGGACGCTACGCTGGCCAAGATGTCGCTGGGGGTCAAGATGACGCTGACGATTGTCGAGCTCGACGTGGGCATCCGCTTCGTCAAGGCGTTTTCCAGCGTGGTGCCGCCCTTCTACACGTTCCTTCCGCAGGAGCTGATGAAGCACTACAAGCTGCCGCGGGACAACGAGCGGCCTGCGCCGTCGGTGCATGATCCCGAGGCGGAGGAGAAGCAGCATGCTCGGGAGGCTCATGAGGATTAGGCCGGTTGTCCGTGTTTTGTTGCGGCTAATGGATCACGGATGCCTGCCACTCGGTGGGTGTCGGAATTGATGTGTTGGCTGACGTTGCCAAGGGTGCTCTGAGACGGATAGATGGGCAACGCGGGTGCAGGTGGACAGCAGAGATAAATATCAGCAGGCTCGAGTGCAGGCAGAAATTGACTCTTGAGCCAGCAGCTCCATATAAGTAAAGCATGACAAGAACGCTATTTGTGCAAGAAAGCATACAGTGATTTCAACGCCCATTAGGCCCATAATCTACGTCCAATCCCAGAGAAGGCGCACATGGTGGCAGCCCCGACAATACTGTACCCGTCGTCTTCTACCACAACGACATGGCTCGATGCGACAGCACAAAGACTCAACACAAACACGATTGAGAGGCGAGCAGTTGTTACTTTCCTCTCCACACCACACCAGCCATCTCCCCATCGACTTGTACTCAACTCCGTCTAATCCCTTGACTGGACCTTGTGGTCGCCAGCGACAACCTCGGCGTAGGATGGGGGGACTCCGCCCTCGTTGTTGGAGCTGCCCTCGCCCGAGGCCATGACGCCGCTCTGCTGCTGCGACGGCTGGGGCTGGCCCCCGCCCCGCGTGCCGTAGTTCATGGCGCCCTGGGGGTGCGGCTGCCGGTTCTCGTGGCAGCCGTGGCCGTGCTGGACGTAGACGTAGGTGACGCGGCCGCCCTCGTGGTCGCCCGGCAGGGCCTCGTACTCGTAGGCGGGCTCGGGGAACTTGGCGATGATGTACCAGGCGTGGAAGAGGCCGGGGATGAAGCCGAGGCAGCAGAGGAGGATGTTGATGAGGGAGTCGGCGCTGCAGATGCCGCACTTGACCCAGACTAGAGGCCGTGTTAGGGCGGGGAGATGACAGTCGTCGAGGGCACATACCAGGCAAGGGGGGGAAGAGGATGGCCAAGAGGCCGAGGAAGATGTCGGCGGAGCACATGGCGGGCGAGGCGGATCTGGAGATTCTGGCGATACAAGGAGCGACGCAGCCCGAGGTAAAAGGCAGCAGCGTTGAGTGACGGAGGAGGAATCGGTGGTGGTGGTGACGACGGCTGAGGCCTCGCCTCAGCCGTCACGAGCCCGCTAGCCAGTGGCGGCAGATGCTTGCGTATGCGGGTGGCGTGGAGGGGCCGTGATTGGCTGGTTGGCCCTCCGGTCCACTGTAGTCGGATTAGGCAGGGCGACTAATAAGAAACGAGGGACGGCAACAAGGCAGACGAATCGTGAGACTTTTCAGACACCTTGCGTTGCTGTGTTGCACAGCAGTTGACATGGTATTCTTTTCCCGTTGGGTGCGTCATTGGTTTTGCAGGGATTGATTCGTGTGCTGCTGTCGTTGCACAGTGCGCTGCGGCTACAGGCCTTTGGAGGCCGCCTATGCACAGGGCAGCATCTAAGCCTGCCAGCCAGCTCAAGGCATGACCAACAGTCAAGCCATGTCACAATCCGTCCGAAGCTGGTCGTCCATGTGCTGGACGTTGGCGAAGAGCTGTGCTCCCACGTCTTCTGTTCGTCCTGCGATGTTGTACTTTCATCTTGAGCAGCCTTATCTTCGGGTAAGTGTCCGTGCTCGACAAGAGGGTTCTCGGCCTGTGAGTGTCAACCGTTCCTCGTTGGTGCCATTGCCGGATACAACGTTACTTAATGGCTTCACACTCGAGCTGAATCCGGTCTACTCGTAACTGCACGTCGTACTTTTTACCGATATCAGACATCAATTTCATGTCGCCGAGGTGGTGAATCTGGATTGTAGGGTGGCTCTAGGGTAGTAGGTTGGTCTATGGCGTCATACGGCGGGCCAATGTGCCGGTCTTTAGCCGTGGTGAGAGGACCCAGAACTTCTCCAGGTGACCGTCGGGCTCGCGCCGAGCATCACTACAACCACCCTGCTGCGCGCAGGAAACATCGCCCACCATGGATGAGCTCCTCGGCCTCGACTTTGACCTGCTGTCGCTCGTTTCCAAGGTCAGCTCGGAACTACAAAACCACGTCGGCATAAGCGACAAGACCCTCGCCGAGTTTCTCATCGCGCAACGGCTCGACAGCGAGTCCACCGACGACTTTCGCAAGAGGCTAGATGGCCTCGGCGCCGATTTCCCACCCAGCTTGGTTGACAGCCTGGACCGCCTGGTGCTGTCGTTGCACCCCAAGTTCAAGGGCCAGAGCCAGAGCGGCGCAGTCAACGGCAGCGGAGAGCATCATCATTATGAAACCCTGGCGGAGAAGGAAAAGATCTTCAGCGGTCTCGCGCTGCCGGACAAGCGAGTCGAGCCTGAGGATGGCGGGGATGCTATAGACGATACACTGGCGCTGCTCGAGGCACTCGAGGGCAAGGCCGGCAGAGCAAAGCCATCGAGAAAACGGAGTCGAAGCCCGGAAGACGACCTGAAAGAGCCGAGGCGGAGGAGGCGCGATAGATCACGGTCCCGCGATCGGAGGAGAAGAGACAAGCACAGATCGAGGTCGCGTTCGCAGGACCGAGGAGATGAGGACTGGCGAGACGGATTCCGGGACTCACGAAAGGACAGACGCGGCCGCAGGCGATACGACGATGACGATGCGCGAGACCGACTGGATAGACCGCCAGAGCCCGAGGTGGATGACGAGCCGCAGCTGAACAAAATATACGAGGGCCACGTCACCGGCATCAAGGACTTTGGCGCCTTTGTAAACATACACCACGTACGGGGCAAGGTCGATGGGCTGGTGCACGTGTCTCGCATGGTCGCGGGCCAACGCGTCAGCCACCCGTCCGATTTGCTATCAAAGGGGCAGCAGGTCTTTGTCAAAATCACGAGCATCGACGGGACGAGAATCGGGCTGTCAATGAAGGATGTGGAGCAGGACACGGGGATGGACCTGGAACCTCAGCCGCGGTTTTCCACCGGCGCGAACATGGAGGCCTTGGGCGGTGGCGCTAGGAACGGCTATGAAGCGCCGCCCCCTGCGATGCCACGGGATACAATGGGACCCCCGAGACGCCAGAAGAAGAGGATGACGTCGCCCGAGAGGTGGGAGATTCGGCAGCTCATCGCATCAGGAGTGGCCAAGGCATCAGACTACCCCGATCTGGAAGAGGACTACAACGCAACCCTGCGCGGAGATGGCGAGTTGGAGTTGGAAGAGGACGTGGATATCGAGGTTCGCGAGGAGGAGCCGCCCTTCCTGGCTGGCCAGACGAAGCAGTCCCTCGAACTGTCCCCGATCCGGGTAGTCAAGGCGCCAGACGGATCCATGAACCGAGCAGCCATGTCTGGCACTTCGCTCGCCAAGGAGAGGAAGGAACTGAAACAACAAGAAGCCGATGCCGCTGCCAAGGACGATTCGAAGGAGAACCTGGCGGCCCAGTGGAACGACCCCATGGCCGACCCGGATAAACGCAAATTCGCGACTGATTTGCGCAACGCAAGGATGAACGCCAAGTCGGAAGAGGTTCCGGAATGGAAGCAAGCGGTTATTCCAAAGGGCCAGCCACTTGGAAAACGCACGAGCATGACCATCAAGCAGCAACGAGAGTCTCTGCCCGTGTATGCATTCCGGAACCAGCTCATCAAGGCTGTCCATGAGAACCAGATCATGATTGTCGTCGGAGAGACTGGCTCTGGAAAGACGACCCAACTTACACAGTACCTGGCAGAGGCAGGGTTTGCCAACGAGGGCATCATCGGATGCACACAGCCTCGCCGGGTGGCTGCCATGTCGGTTGCCAAACGTGTCGCCGAGGAAGTCGGCTGCAAGCTTGGCGAAGAAGTCGGCTACACCATTCGGTTCGAAGACTGCACGAGCTCCTCAACCAAGATCAAGTACATGACTGATGGCATGCTGCAACGAGAGATTCTCATGGACCCCGACATGAAGCGGTACTCTATAATCATGCTGGACGAGGCACACGAAAGGACCATTGCCACGGACGTTTTATTTGCGCTGCTCAAGAAGGCCCTCAAGCGCAGGCCGGATCTCAAGGTCATTGTGACCTCTGCCACTCTCGATGCGGACAAGTTCTCGGCCTACTTCAACGAGTGCCCCATCTTTACGATCCCGGGTCGAACGTTCCCAGTCGAAATCCTGTACTCGAAGGAACCCGAATCCGACTACCTGGATGCTGCCCTGGTCACGGTGATGCAGATCCACCTGACGGAACCCAAGGGCGACATCCTGCTCTTCTTGACGGGCCAGGAAGAGATTGACACTTCCTGCGAAATCTTGTTTGAGCGAATGAAGGCCCTGGGCCCGAGCGTGCCGGAGCTCATCATCCTACCAGTCTACTCACAATTGCCAACGGAGATGCAGAGTCGCATCTTCGACCCTGCGCCGCCGGGGAGCCGAAAGGTGGTCATCGCGACAAACATTGCCGAGACGTCCATCACCATCGACGAGATCTACTACGTGGTAGATCCTGGCTTTGTGAAGCAAAATGCGTACGATCCCAAGCTGGGCATGGACTCGTTGGTTGTCACGCCAATCTCGCAGGCGCAGGCAAACCAGAGAGCCGGCAGAGCTGGACGTACTGGCCCTGGCAAAACCTTTCGCCTGTACACAGAAGCTGCGTACCAGTCCGAGATGCTTCCCACGACGATCCCCGAGATCCAACGGCAGAACCTGGCGCATACCATTTTGATGCTCAAGGCGATGGGCATCAACGACTTGCTGCACTTTGACTTTATGGATCCGCCCCCCATCAACACCATGTTGACGGCCCTGGAGGAGCTCTATGCCCTGAGTGCCCTGGACGACGAAGGGCTGCTCACGCGTTTGGGCAGAAAAATGGCCGACTTCCCGATGGAGCCGTCGCTGGCCAAGGTGCTGATCGCGGCCGTTGACCAACAATGTTCCGATGAGATGCTCAGCATCGTGGCCATGCTCAACCTGCCAAATGTATTCTACCGACCCAAAGAAAAGCAGCAGCAGGCGGATCAGAAAAAGTCCAAGTTCCACGACCCACACGGCGACCATCTCACGCTGCTCAACGTCTACAACTCGTGGAAGCACAGCGGCTACTCCAATCCTTGGTGCTTCGAAAACTTCATCCAGGCGCGGTCGATGCGGCGGGCCAAGGATGTGCGCGACCAGCTCGTCAAGATCATGGACCGGTACAGGCACCCCGTCGTCTCGTGCGGACGCGACACGCAGAGGGTCCGCCGCGCCATGTGCTCCGGCTTCTTCCGCAACGCGGCGCGCAAGGATCCGCAGGAGGGCTACAAGACGCTCATCGAGGGCACGCCCGTGTACCTGCACCCCAGCTCGGCGCTGTTCGGCAAGCAGGCGGAATGGGTCATCTACCACACGCTCGTGCTGACGACCAAGGAGTACATGCACTGCACGACGAGCATCGAGCCCAAGTGGCTCGTCGAGGCGGCGCCGACCTTCTTCAAGGTGGCCGCCTCGGACAGGCTGAGCAAGCGCAAGCAGGCGGAGAGGATCCAGCCGCTGTACAACAAGTTTGCTGGCGAGGACGACTGGAGACTGAGCGCGCAGCGGAGGGGTGGCAGGGGGGGAGGCGGTGGCGGGACATGGGGTTAGTGACGTGATGACGAGGGCGGCGAGGGCATCGGCTGGAATAGGGAGCGTTACGGACTGCTTTGTTGGCATATCACGGCGTTGTTACTTGTCAGGCTGTTTCGGGGCGGTAGATGAGGCGTGGCCGTGTAGAAAGGAACTCGAGTCCACGATTGACCAAATAAAGAAGCATTCCTACGTACTCCATTTTATCCAACTTCGCAGCCACAGGCATGGCCCACGTGCAAGCATTCCCTGATATTCCCTTCTATCCAAGCTTCGCAATTTGCAAGCAAAGCCCTGCTCTTCACACAATACTCGCACACTACTACACTACGTTGGTGGCACAGAAGCGCGGCCTCGGATGGCGGAGGGATCTTTCCCGTTCCTCACGGACATCAACCAATCCAACAGGACCTGGTGATGCTTGCACGCGACCATCAGCATGTCCTCGGCAGCCTGGGTCAGGAGGAACTGCCGCGTCAGCGGGCTGTCGAACTGGCGGAGGAGGTCGTACGCGAAGGGGAGCCGCTGGGGCAGCCACTCGAGGCGGCCGTCGTCGTGGGCCTTTGCGAGGCACAGCACGGCCGCGCGGCCCGTCTCGTCCTCGTGGCGCGCCAGGGCGCCGGCCTTGATCTGGCAGCCGAGGGCGGTGAGCAGCGAGGTCCGGAAGAAAACGAGGTCGCTCTCCTGGGGCCACGCGGCCAAGTACTCGTACCTGGGCACCACGAGCTTGCAGAAGCGGGCCCAGAGGCCCATGCCCGCGGCGTCGTGGTAGGCGAGCTGCTCTGGCGTGAGGAGCAGGGCGTATGCCTCCTCGGAGAGCGGCCGCGCGCAGGACGGATGGGCGGAGGCCTCGAAGTATCCATGGAGGTCGACCATGGCAGTGTTGGTGAGCATCGTTTCCGCGGGCGTGAGGCCGGCGTTGGCCAGGCCGGTGCTGGCCCGCTTCCTCTTCTTGCCCTTGTCGCTCGTACAGTCTTCATCGGCGGCCGCATCTGTGGCCAGGGGCATCCCCTTGCAGAGCGCCAGCACCGTAGACACGAGCTGCGGCGTAGCTGCCAGGTTGAGCAGGTGGAGGGCATTCTCGCCGCGGTCGTTTGTCGCGCGCGGGTCTGCCCCGGCGGCCACCAGGCTCTCAACCAGATCCACGACTCCCCCCCATTCCACGCCCATAAGGAAGGCCGGATGAGGGCCCGAGTTCATGCACTTCGCGCCGGCCCGCAGCAGGAGGCGCGCTACCGTGGGCGTCGGCCGGACGGCGTCGGACCATTCGGCCATGCGCAGCTGCTTGGTGTACCGGAGGGCCTTGTCCAGCGGAGTGGAGCCCCTGGTTGAGGCCGCTGCCATGTTTTGCTTCTTGGACGGGTCGTTTCTGATCAGGAAGCTGATGAGGGCGCCGTCGTTTGTGGCGGCGCCGTAGTACCAGATGTTGCGGCCCTTGTTGTCGGTGGCGGTTGTGGACACGCCGAGCTTGATCAACATGGCCAGCATGGCTTCGCTCTCGGCGAGCATCAGAGGCGTCCGGCCTTTGTCGTCTCTCATCGTGAAGTCCGCGCCGGCCTTGAGGAGTATGTCCACGACTTCCAGCTGATCTCCACCGACGGCAAGATGGGCGATGGTGCCGTTGTCCTCTTGCAGGAGGGACGGGAGGTTTGGATCGAACCGAGGGTGCATGGCCAGTCTTTCGAGGTAAAGGAACTCGTCTTCGACTATCGCACACACGACTAGGTGGCGGAGGCGGTGGTCGGACACGATGTTCAACAGCCTGCTGGGGCCGGGCCCGTCGGTGAACTTGAGATGGTGGTCGAGCATAAAGCACTTGATGCCGGTGGTGATGGCGTCGTCATGCCACGGGAAGTTGGGTTTGCAGCTGAGGGTTGAGTCGAGCACGCAGGTGATGAGCAAGGCCAAGTTGGACGGGGAGGGATCTGCACGGTCCATGAGCTCATTGCTTGATGCTAGTATCCTCTCAAATTCCTTATCAACCACTGCTCCGCCCGCCACTATGCGCTCAAAGATGGTATGGTCGTCGACGATGCATGCAAACCAGAATGCCAACGGAGCAAGCGACCCGGCTTTGCCGTCTGGTCCCTTGACTCTGTACTTGCAGTCTGCCCCGGCGTCCAAGAGTTTCTTGATGATGCCACGGCGAGCGAGTGGTCTCGAACCACAGTCGATGGATCTCCCCTCGGCCAAGACGTCACATCCCACAAGGGCACAGTACAGCGGCGTGCCCAGCCAGCCATCCCGGTTGACATCGGCTCCGCCAGCCAAGAGGCTCTCAACCAGACTTGGCAGAGAAAGAGCCGCGGCGAGGTGCAGCGGGGAGGCCGAGCCGTCGCAGAGCGCATTGGTAAGCTCCAAGACGGCGCCTGCCGTCTGACAGTCGTCGGCACCAGTCGTGGCTCGCGAGGTTTGTGTCGCGTATTCGAGAACCCATTGCACGAAGTTGTACGACCGAGGCATGACGAACAAGGCCTCGACTTGCTGCTGGACCGTGGGCCAGTGCTCTTCTGCAAACAAGGGCCAGTTCATCGCGGCTTGCGTGTACTCTGGCAACTCGGTGAGTCTGCTCGCGACAAACTGCCTCTGGAGGTAGTCCTCGCGTGGCCGGCGGTTGTTGTACGGTGAGTTCAGGATTGTCAGCCATTTAGACAGGTCTTTGGCGTCAATTTCCGGCTCTTTGTCATTTTCCCCAATGCCAATAGACAGAAGCAGAGCGAAGTCTGCGTAACTTTGGGTCGTCGCCAGGACATACGTGATTCTGTTCCGGTACTTCCGCGCAGCCTCCTTGAGATTGCATGCATCCGCGGGGTTCGCAAACTTTGCATCGAATGAGTCGAGTGTCTCTCCCAGCTTGTGCAGGAAGGGCAAGCAGTCTGATGGGATGGCCGTGGGGTTTGCTGGCTGGCCGACGGTTGGCTCGAGCTCAATGGCCAGCGTCTCGAGGCTGAACAACGCTCCTCCGTACAGGCGTAGCTCAGTGACCAAGCCTCGGAACGCGCGGTCTTCGGGCGGCAGATTGGACGATTTCGCGTAGTCGTTGATCTTGGAGCACAGAGATATCGCCCGGTCTTTAAGAGCGCCGATGGCCGTGGCCAGCGGTTGATGCGAAGGGGCGTCCATGGTGCCAGGTTGCGGATGTCGAGTCCGAGGCGGGTGTCATTGTGTGAGGCTGACGCACCGAGCTCTGCCTTTGCACAGGCAGTCGGAGGCTCGGCAAGAGCTGCATGGATATGCAATGAGGGATGAGGGTGATCGAATATGAGAGAAGGGGTGCATGGATGTCAAGGCCAAGGTGCAGTGCATGGTGTGGTAAGACACGATGTGGCGTTGACATGAAATACACGCACGGACCAGACAGTGCGGATAAGAGCACGTTGATATTCCAACAGTGCAATGGACGCACAGCGAGCTCCATGCCCTCGATACTCGTACTCTTTGCAAAAGCCACAGGAATTTCAACATTCTTGTAAATGCACCGCTGCAGTTTGCGCGGGTTGAGAATGCGCCATGTTGTTTTGGCAAGTCTTTATACTGTTCGCCGAGACACCGTTGAGATGGCGGCAACTCGTCATTGGCCAGTGCAACTCAAGACGCCGTATTCGCGGATTGGAGAAGTGTTTGAGGCCGTTTACGTGCAGTCGCCCAGTTTTATCGCTGGAGTCTCCTCGGTGGGTTCCTGGATACTTGCGACACTGGCGTCCGCGCTGCATGCTCAGACCATGACCAGCAGGAGCTGCAGCTCTACACGAGTGCAAAGTCTCTCCTGCTAGGCGCAACAACCAGGTAATTCTAACCGCTGATTCACAACGCAAATGCACTTGGAGAAGCATTCCCGAGGTCACTTTAGCTATCTATCGCGGATCTTTCTCACTCTTGTGCTTTCTCTCTCTCCTACCTTCAGCGCCTCATCGCTTTCTCTCATCATCATCTCCAGCTCCAGTCTCCCGTGTTCCGCCTCTCCTGCTCTTTCCTCAACTAGTCGATTTCTCCCTCAAACATCCTCTTGCCTTCGTCTCCCTCGAGAATCCCTCTATCCTTCTCTGTCGTTTCCAAGACCTGTGCCGGAGAACTGCCAAAAAGTTCTTCGAACTGGGATCCCACAGCGTTTCCGACTGATCCTCGGGTTCTGAGCCTCTGTTGCGACGAATTCCTGCCACCTGGCATCAAACACCTCTCTCTGCAACACCTCTCTCTGCAACACCTCTCTCGCAACACCTCTTTCTGCAACACCTCTCTCGCAACACCTCGTTCTGCAACACCTCTCACTGCAACACCTCAGCAACAGCTCTCTGCAACATCCCTCCACCTCTATTCAAGTGCCCCAATTGCTTCACCCGCACACAAGCCTGTTTCTCTTGGTGCTCTATCCCTCAGGTCGGCGCGGCGCTGTTTCTACTCTTCTACCACACTACAGCGAAAGCTATTCCTCCCCCTCCAGCCATTTCTGATCATTCTTTCCGCCATTCAGCAGTGTCACATCTTAAGCTCCAGCCCTTGATGACAAGAACTCGAACTCTTCCTGAAGTTCCTCCGTTTTGACTGTATTCATGTCCAGACATCTGGGATATGGATGAGCCACAGCACCCGGGTGGGCTCGCTTCGCCTAGCCCAACACCAGACACCGAGTCCAGTACAATTCAAGGCTCTCAGAGCAATCAACAACACAATGGTGACACGACGGCAAACTGCCAGTTGACGGTGTGCGATTCCAGCCTGAAGACCCAGCACTTCGAACAGGAAAGAGATCCCCCGTCTGCTCCGCCTGACCATGGTCGGCCGCACAAGCTCGCCCACGAGCAACACAAGGAAGAGGCCGAGGATACGCCAACATCAATCCCCGCATACGCACCGCACCAGATCAAAGTTGAAGTCAAACTTGAAGCAGACAGTACTACCGTGGCCTTGCCTCTCCCGACGCTTGATGAGGATGAGGACGACTTTGGGTTGGACCAAACTGACGACACTGGCGGCTGTGACCAGAATGAGAGCGTCGATGATCAAGGATGTGACTCTTCTGAAGGGGAGTCAGAAAGCTACACAGACTCCGAGCGCCCATTTTCGGACTCGGAATTTGAAGCCGAGTCCTCAAGCGACGATAAAAGTATTCGTTCTATAGACAAGCGACGTCGCCATGGGAAATCCTCGAAGTCAAAACAGCCAGCAGGCAAGAAGCTAGAGAGGAGGCCCCGGGCGAAGAATGCTCGGGAACGTGTTGCTCGCCTTCATCAGGCTGAGGACGAAGCTGCAGAGAAGAAGAGGAAGAGGGGCCTTCAGTGCCAACGTGCTGGAGGTAACAAGAAAAGGGCAACTAATAACCTGGCAGTGGCAGCAGGCGCTTTGTCACATGTAGCTGACGAACAGGAGGACGATGACAACGCATCTGCCACAGCTCCTCCCATGAAGGTGATCAAGGCGACCACACATGCGGAGCAGTTGGCGTTGATGAAGCAAAACATTCCGGCCGGGTCAGATACAAGACGAACCATGACGCAAAACAAGGACCTGAAAGAAGCTGTTGGGCTTTTCGGCTATAAGCGGGTGACAGCTGTTGATGGCAATTGGAGGTTGAACAACATGCACACGGCGCTGAAGTCGCATCAGATCACTGCCGCAGCCTGGATGGTTAAGAGAGAACTCGGCAGGGCGGCGCCGTACGGAGGCCTGTTGGCCGATGTTATGGGATTGGGCAAAACCGTGATGAGCCTGGCTTGCATGACGGGCAATCCTCCCCAGAAAGGCGACGGGACAGAATTTTGCCGAACGACCTTGGTGGTAGTCCCAAACAAGTCCGTTGCATTGCAATGGAAGGACGAAGTACAAAAGCATTGCAAAGGTCCAATTGGTGACTGGGCTTCGGTCTACAACCCCAAGGACGACAAGCCGCTGGGCATGTACAAGAAAATCCAAGTCCTGTAAGTCAAACAAGCTCCCAACCTGCTGGCTCTTCATTTACGGATTATGCTAATGAGAAAAAGCATCACGACTTACCATGAGCTGACAACCGAATATCCGTCGGCAAAATTTCTGGCAGAGATGGAAGACAGGCATGACGGCGACGAACCTTCATTCAGGAAGGCTATCGCAAAGAAGATGGGCTTCTTGTTCAAGACCAAATGGTACAGGGTCATCTTGGACGAAGCGCATGCCATCAAAAATATCAACAGTAGAAGTGGGTAACGTTATGTGTCGATGATGAGGGCGATCGCTAACACGACGCGCAGCCGCAAAGGTGTGCTGCGAGCTCATCAGCAAATACCGCTGGGCATTGAGTGGCACTCCACTGGCAAACTCGGTGCTAGGTAAGTGCTCAAGGGGACGTCGGCGTGAAAGAAGACTTGATTCTCACTAAATTTTTATTAGAACTCTTTCCATACCTCAAGTTCATTCGTTGCGGTTTTACAGAGAGTTTGTGGGACTTCAAGCAACAGTACATGACCAAGGCAAGTTGGACTAGGCCGATATGCGGTTTGTGCTATTCTGACAATGATGAACTTAGGGCAGGGCAGATACGAGCTTTGAAGCCCTTATTTCAATGATCATGTACCGCCGGTAAGACTCCCTTCGAGCAGATGTGGGCTGTATGCTGATTGTTTATCGGCAGGACATTGAAGGACAACTTTTTGGGGTGTCGCATTCTTGATCTGCCGAGCAGCCAGCATCAAGATATTTGGATTCCTCTCTCAAGAGAAGAAACCGTAATTGCTACGTAAGTTTGTCTCGTCCTTGTTCCGTAGCCTGACAACAAGCATGCTAACCAGGTCCGAGGCTCGTGCACTCTCATTACTGGGGCAAAATCTTCAGAATCAGGGAGCAAAAGAAGATGAGACAGACACAAGGTAACAGTGAGAAAAGTGTGACTGAGCCTGAGCTCTCACGCGCCGAGACCAGATTACAGTATGCCATGTCCATGAGGCTACGACAATCGGTTTCCCATCCTTTCAATCTAGAGAAAATGCTTCGCACTACAATAACTACAACGGAAATCCGCGAGCTAAAGGCCATATTCGGAGAGTTTGACGCCAATGATTCAATTTTGGATCAGATGATGGCCAATGAAAAGAACGAGAGCGGGCTCGAGAGGTACCAAACTGGACTGACCTTCTTGCGACAACGCAAAGAGCCAGTTTTTGGCGGGATGTTTGAGTGGAACACGGTGCTCGACATGTTTCAGCACGAGCTGGAGGCACAAAACTTCACCTGCTGCGGCTGCGAGAAGGCGACACCACCGGTTAGGCCGGTACAACTTGAGATGGTAAGTGACACGCGCGGTCGCGGGCAAGTTTCAGCACGCTGACTGCACAAGTGTGGCCACTACTATTGCGGTGATTGCTACCTAGACGCACTTCATCACACGTACAAGGCAAATGCACAAAAGAGAGATTCTATCCCTGTAAGTTCCGAGAATCTAAGGTTGCCTTCAAACACTAACACTCCAGGCAGGATAGAACCTGCCTCGCGCCTGATTGCACCAAGTCCATTCTCAATGCGAGAGTTGTCACGACCCTACAGCACATCACCCATGATGCAACCATTCTGAAATTCCGAGAGCCTGGTAGAGATGCCAATGAGGTTCAGATTGCTCGAGATGAAGCCGAGAACGGATGCTTTATCGCTAGCGCACGGCTCGACAATTGGCAACTTGTTCCTAGCACAAAACTAACGGCGACGATGGCTGTGCTTGCCACATGGTTACAAGACTATCCAGGCGACAAGATCATAGGTACGTATTCCAAGATTGTTGGGCCGGATGCCTCGCTCACGCCATCCTATCAGTCTTCGTCCAGTTCGTGATGACAGGAAAGGTTTTGGGGCGCATGCTCGAGATGTCTGGCCATAAGAGTAACTTCTTATACTACTTCGGCGGAATGTCGCAGCCTCAGAGAAACAAGTCATTAAAGGATTTCAAAGAGGACTCCGCCAAGAGGATTCTGGTGAGTTTCATTCACGTTTGACTTTTGTTCGCCCATTTGCTAATGCTGACTTCAGGTTGCGTCCATGCAATGCGGAGGACAGTCATTGAACTTAACCGTTGCCAATCGCGTCATTCTAGTTGACCCCTGGTGGAACACAGCAGCGGAACAGCAGGCCTTTGGCCGAGTCTTGCGAATTGGACAAGAGAAAAAATCGCATCTTGTCCGCATCATGATATCCGCCAGCATTGACACGAAGATGTCCTCGTTGCAGAGGGTGAAGTCGGAGGAGATCGACCATGCTCTGCAGGACGATGGCCATGTTCCGCTCTTGCTAGATGATGCGAGCTTGCAGAAGATGTTTGCTCCGCGGGATTTTAAGCCAAGGAAGAAGAAAACCTCCAAGACCAAGAAGTGATCGGGATTCGGGGTTTAAAGAAATCAGAACGTCGTTGCGGCGGGTCGCGGGGAATGGGAAACCGGCGAGAGAAAAGGCAGCCATGTTTACAGGGTGGCAGAAGCTTGGGTCACGGAGCAACGGGTAGCCTGCAGGGACGGATCTCTGAGGTGAAAAGGTCCACACGTTGGGAATACAAGGATAGTGGAAGAACCAGGTGCGGACAGAATGGCTGGCGAGTTGCTCGAGAGGTTAGCTGTCTCGAGGGCAAATTAAAATGGTGATGTGATGGCGAGAATATGGTGTCCGGCGTTCGGTGACAATGTCGTGCAGAGCCACCATCGCGGCGTCGATTGACAGCTGATAAAAAGCATGAATGACCTCCCTTCCTCGAGCTGTCAAACGGACCTAAACACATCTTCGGCAAGTCCTGATCAAAGTTAAGGGGAACGGGTCAACATGAAGTTGCAGAAAGCTTGGGTTATCCTTTGTCACTTGGAAGATTGCGCTATGGGCAAGCCTAAGACAAAACGATGCCACCCCCTTGTGTCAATCTGTACATTTGACTGGTCCGTCTGCCGAGAATTTCGCGACGACGTTGGGCAGCCTGGTGGCCGAGCCAACATCGGCAACGTGCCCAACCCAAACAGCCAAGGTGGTGGGACAAAGCAACTGAGATGCGCTGAACGAGCGACACTCGTGTCGATTACCACCGGCGAGATTCCCTATTGATCAGCAACTCGCGCACCTTCATGTTGACAAGGAACCAGACGAGCTTGACCTGTTAATCGACAGCCAGAATGGAAGGGCCAGAGAAACGACTCGGAACGGCATGTCCCAACGGTGGCAAGTTTTACGTTTGCGAAGACAAACCGGCACGCTTCGTGGGTTGCTGCACAACCAACCCTTGCGATACGAAGAACGGCGTTTGTCCCCAGGAGAAACTCCAAACGGCGACGTTTAACAAGGACGTCTACGACAAGATCCCCGCGCAAGAATGCATGGGCGACGGGAACAACACGCTGTGGTACACTTGCGCCTACTCGGTGCCGCCGTTCATGGGATGCTGTGCCGAGAACCCGTGCCGCCCGTCGGGCTGCTCCCTTGATGCACTGCGACCAGCCATGTTGAGTAACGACAGGGATGCCGCAGCTGCGTTTCTGCCAATGCCTGTCAGCTCGTCGACGCAGTCGCGCGCATCGACTACAAGTTCCTCTCTCGCCGAGACTTCTACACATGCCGTCACCACAACGCCCGTGCCGACCAAGCTGCCTGGCGGCGGAACGACCGATGCTCCAACTGGCAGCCATGGAGAGCTCTCGAAAGGAGCCATTGCTGGCGTCGCCGTGGGCAGCACCGCTGGGGCTATTATGCTCTTGGGGCTGCTGGTTTTCTGGTTCAAAAGGTTTTCAAGGCTGAGGCGACAGAGATCCCGAGGAGCGCTCGAACGGCACATGGACAGAAGACAGCCCTACCACCAGGAACCCAACTTCACACCGGGACCTCACAGCATCATGCCTCATCCACAGGGAGTGATGCCCTACCACGACACGAGGTCACCGATCTACCCGCTTTCTGCGGGCTATCAGGTGTCGTCGCCCGGATGCAGCAGCTGCCAGGCTACACCCACACCGGCTCAGTGTATTCACACAGCGATGCTGGCGGTCGAGTTGCCGGCGACGACAAACGAGGCCAACGGAGCTGTCTCGAGAGATGCCATGCTGCAGGAATCGCCTTGCCTTGGGACAAAGAAGAAAGACGAGGCATCCGGCATGACTGCTGCGTTGCAACCTCGCCAGAGCCGCGCGTTCGAGCTTGAAGATCCGAGTACCCAGCACCCCGATGCGAGGGGTATGCATTGAGAAGAGCACGGTCCGAAGCCAAGGCGCTTTATGCGGGATTCTTTGTTATATGTAGGGATGTGCAGACCGGTGGCAATACTACTACATAAACATCGTTCAAGATTTCATTGCAATCTATAGCTCGCTGTTATCAACTGCGGGTTTGGTGGCATCGCCGCCATCAGCCCGCGCCGCTTGCTATGCCCTCTATCGCCGCGTGGACGTATAGCCACACCGGTCTCTATCCTCCTCCGACCTACTGCGTCGTTTCCTCTACCCATAGGCTTCCCATCTGGGGCCCAGCCAAGTACGGGTAGGTCAGGATTGTGTCACCACATATGGGCTGAGTCGAGACAGCCCTGTTGTGTTACCAACCTAAACACCATCATAGATTCTGCTGGAAGCTGCGCCACCAACGAGCCAGCCAGTCGATGGAATCCCGACACATGCCCTTTGCTTGGGCAGCAATCTGTTTGGTCTGTGTCGTCTTCAGGTTGCTAATCACGAGGAGCTGAGATGGTTCTTCTTCCAGCGTTTTTCTCGTCCTGTGTTCGTACACCTCCAACCTGGATGAGTCTTACATGTACTCAACCTCACCTCCCCTGTTGCCAACTATGGCAGCACTCAACCCAATCATCAACGTTTTCAACAACAGCCAGGGCATCATCTTAAGGCACGTCTTCTCCGATGGGTTCGCAGCTGGCTTGCCCGTCCGCCCTGAAGCTGAGCGCATCGTCGACAGGACGCATTTTCGGCCCTGGAACATATTCACCACCCTACAAGACAATCGACCACTTGGCAACCTCCATCCGATACTCCTCCTGGAAAACACCTGCCTCACTACCACTGGCCACATGAACTGCACCCAAATCTGCGAGGATGCGTCGAGTCTGTTCAGTTCCTGGGAGAGGCAGTGGACGTGCCTGACGCTGGCGTCTCTTGCGCTCGCACAGTCGTCCTTTTCCATCAACGCGTCGTCGAGCATCGTGATTGGTGATGTGCGCCTGGACGTGGGAGACATTGGCAAATTTAATGCAAAGCGGGTGCTCGATGCAACATTCGAATGTGCAGCGGCGAGTTGTCGGGACGAGAGCATGGGCAAGTGCTCCATTCCGTATCCATCAAGTCCAGAGCATGTCAGCGCTTGGTACGATGCCGTGAGGCCCGTATGTAATAACTCGGAGCGTGAGATAAACGCGGATGTTTCTGGACCAGGAGTGAGTCCTCTTCCTCCTCGCTCTCTAGCAGCAACGCGGACTAATCGTGGTGCGTAGGTCATCATTTCATACCTTGCACAGGGCGCCATTGCTCTGTACGCTTGGATCTTGATTCGGCTATTCACCGCAAGCACAGCGCTTCTTCATAATGGCGATCCAGATCGCCATGGATACATCGCCAACTCGGCATCCTACTATGCCCTTCTCATCAGCGTCGCGAACTGGGGCAGCGTGATCATCGTGCCGCCGTGCAATCCCTGGCCGCACGGGAGTCTGGGCCATCATCCTCACGCAGATAAATCTACGCCGGGCCAGACTCGACTCGATTTACTACCTCGCCCTGTCAACCGTCGCCGTGGCACTTTCGGGAGTAGCCTCGGACCAGGCGATGGATCCCGATGCGGACAAGGGTGCACAGGATATTCAAGCAAGCAAAAACGTGGAAGAATGCGGAGGAAACCCGTCACTGCGTACGTTTTGCTCCGGGGCACGTTACGGAGCCCTATTTAGTGTCTCGTTCCGAGCCCAAGTCATATTCGAGTACACTGGTGGAACAAGCTCTGGAGAGAGCTCGTCACGACTGAATGGTACCAGACGCAGCGCAAGGGTCTATCCATGGCGCAACAGCGAATCCTGGAAGGCATAGGGCACGTTGCTTCTAAGCTGACGACGGGTATCTTGGTCATGGGGGAGATTGCCTGCGTCATGTGCATCGCCGTCGGGGTAAGTGTCACCCAGTCGGCCCTTGGGGATATCCTTTCAGGGAAGCCGGCGCTACTTGGAACGTTGGACAGATTATTTACGTGCTGATATGGGCACCTGTGGTGTCAAAGTATCTATATCTGATGGGTGAGTGCTCCCTCATGAACATTGTTCTGCCACACATGGCCAGCTGGTCCAGGTACTGGGCGCTAACATGGTATTAGGGTGTGATTGTCCAACGCATTCGTTGTTCTCAGAAAGGACGGGAACGGCCGGCCGCAGAATCAACTTGAAACCAGCAACGTCAGCCGGCCTGCCACAGCTGCGCAGGGCTCTCGAGTCAGTAGCCAAGATCAGGCCGATGGAGGGTTGGCCAGACGAAGTGTTACTGTGTAGAGTGTATGTCTTTGAGTATGTACCAACAGACCCCTCGCCGACTGGAGTATGACGAGAAAACGTCCATGGCTACCTGAAAGCCGGCGAAGTCGGTTTCAAGGAGGCCAATCCCACTGCCAACATCCACATCCTGCATGAATGGGGCCGCCTCGAAACTGAAGCGCCGCGCAGCCACCCATAATTATCCATGGACCAAAAATTGACGCGCAACCTCTTCGACGGCGTCGGAGAGGCAAGATGGAGCCTTGACAGTATCATGGGCGCCTACATGTACGATGGCCTTTGTTGAGTTCTGGGTGGAACCCAGAAGGAGTCTACGTAACTTAACCGCCGGTGAATCTCGGGCCACGCAAGCATCTCCCTACCCGCCTTCAACTCGATAAGAAAGTCATCTTCCTATGGGGTGTATTTGGCTTTGGAGCTGAAGCTCGCTTGACCCTGCCCGTCTATTCTTGTGTCCCGGGACGGGGAGTTTGCCGACTCCTTTTATACGCGGTTTTTTGCTAAGACATTCCCGACACTCTTCCCAGTCGGTAATGGGGGCCCACGGAAGGCGGAGGCGAGCATGGCGGATATGGCAGAGGATATGGATGCGGCCCTCGAAGCGGAGGTTACGGCGCGGGCCCCGACACCCCGAGGCGGCGGTCGTGGGCCGTCAGCTTGTCGCAGCAGATTACGCAGTAGGTTGATGGCTCTGTGGTTCTGTTCACCTAAAGCAAAAGATTTTATTATCTAGAGCGTACTTATGATTGTCGAGATGGCCGCAGCATGCTTGTGATTGTGCCTTGAGCAGTCTCAACATGACCGACAATCTCGAAGCCAAACTTTGTATAAAGCCGAACCCCCTCCGGTGCCGCGAGCACATATGCACATCGTCCTTGTCGATCCGTCTCTTCGCAAATCCGCTGCATCATCATCGAACCGATCCCTTGCCGTTGATGGTTTGGATCTACCGCCATAAAAGTCAGGCCTAGATCAGCACCCGTCAGTAGGTTGCTATAGTGCTATAATATGAATCAACTTACGGGATATATTATCGAGATCCTTTAAGACTCGATCACGCTCTGTCCTCAAGTCTTTTGACAAAGTGACCCAGCCATCTATGTCGATCGCCTCCGGTACCCAAGTATCCTTCTTCCGCCTTTCCTGCTTCGCCCGTTCGCTTGCCTGACTATTTTTCGCTTCAACTTGACATTCTCGGGTCCGTTCGATAACGGCCCACCCGCAGAACCCAATAGCAGTGCCATCAATGGAGCATGCCTTTAAAAAGCGTTCCCGTCGATCTTGGAAGGCATCTTCCAATATATCGGCATACCAGCGAATAACTTCATCCTTTTGCGCTTCTCTCATCGTGTCGGACCGAGGAAACATCATCCGGTACAACGGCCCGTTTTGCATTGCGGGCACCTGGACATATCGCGCAATGCTTTCTGCGTCCGAGACGTCGACTTCAGAGAGAATGAAGGACATTTATGGTGTATTTTCCCGTACTTTGCACAAAGGTTTAGGTACGTGGCCCGCGAGGCCGGATCGGATCAACCTCCGCCGCCTCCTGCTGCAGTCGACTATCGCACTCAATTGACCGCACCAGGTGGCTGAAATAAAAAGCGCCCCCGGACATCTCCCCACAAAGTTCAAGTCAACCTGAAATGAAGCGCTGATGAGCTTAATATATTTTCTGCATCTCCGTACGAGACTCCGTCACAGCATGCAGGCAACCAACCTCTAGACAACAAACACGTAGCGATCGCAGTGTTAGCGACAAGTCGCAACACCAAATGCACGTCACCTGCAGATTGGGCTGGTTGTGTGACACATCGAATGCAAGGTGACCAACTGGACGCTAATCTTGCAAGGGGCAATGCATGATCTGCTAACCCCTCTTCCAGGTTTGTAGCATTACTTATCACCCCGTCAGTACGAGTACTCTGAGTATTACCCAACCGGTGAAGTCAGGCTAGCCCACACCGGTGAGAACCGTGGCTCGTGGCCGCAAGCATGAAAATAAGAGGCTACCTGCCTTCCCCTCTTCCAATGAACGTATTGTGCATTTTTTCGACTTGCATACCCCCGCAGACCGTCGCCGTCGTCGTCATACCGGTACATGAAGTCCAGACGTTTCTCATCATACTTCTTCTACCAATTGACAGCTATAGGTCTTGGACGGGCGTGGACGAACTTCACTGCCGTCAGCCCGATCCACCGGTACGCGCTGCTGTCTGAAATATACGGCTAAATCATCAAGCTTCAGTCTGGTCCAAAGGTCTCGTGGCGACCGATCCTTCCCCATATTATTAGTATCCGGGTATGAGAGGCGGGTAGTCCGTAGACGCACAAAAGTTCAAGATCCACTTCTGTCGAGCTCCCAAGTCGCATCATCTCGTTCTGCTTCTGCAATCTGCATGCACTCCTTCACCGACCTAAGACTGCAGACCGGGTTTCACGCGATGTCCCTAAGAGCAACTAGCCGACTTATCCGCTCGAGACTTCCGAATCGATGTAGTTCTGTATTCTCATTCCGAGCCAGTAAATTCCGTTTTCGGTCCTAGACAAGCATACGTCCTCGCATCGATTTATTTCAACCCACCATCTTTCTTCCTTAATACCTCAGCGCCTTTAGCAACAAATAAACAAGCCCAGGTTTGTGATAACATAGTCAAGATGAATCCGATCAGTTGCTTTAGAAAGGTACGAAGTATCTCAGGAACCTGTAGGATCCAAGTCTGAGGAATGACGTGTCGGATTTTCAACATTCAAGTATTCCACTGCCGCATTTTGAGTGATAGTACAATTATCTTGCTATCTTGGTTACATGTGGGATAGATTGTTTTTCGGTAGGGATGTAACGCTATCGTTCAACCTGCATCTGCCCGGTTACCCCGCGAATTGCGCCATACTTCATGATACACGAGACATGGCCGGTGAAAGGAGACGGCGTGGCCCATGTATCTGGCGACTTCCTGTATGATATAGACCTCATCTGCCCCAGCTGAACGTATCTAGCTTCCTGCACTGTAGCACAATCACGAACCTGAGCCTGATAGTCCATCGTTTCTCCCTCTATAATCTCTACGCTCTCCTATGAAAACGCTAAAACATGTCCGTTCTTATGGACGACGTCTTCAGCCGCTGCGGACGGTCTCGAATTATGTGTCCTCGGAACTTCCAGTATGCGTGCGCCATCAGCGGAGTCGTCAGCATAATTTTCCTCCTCATAGCGTTTGCAGCATCTGGGTTTCTTCCCCCAATTCCACCGACATGGGACGCCGAACGAACAGTCGAGCACTACCGCGACCATGAGAAGGGCATCCGGGCCGGTGCGGTGATAATGATCATGTCGGGCATGTTCTACCTCCCGCTGACGGCTGTCATCTCGGCCCAGATGCGGCGTATTCCCAACCTACCCTATGCTGTCAGTGCTCTCCAGCTAGCTGCTGGTGCTGCCGGCATCTTCGCCTTCGTCATACCGGGGTCAATTCTGGCCACCACGACTTACCGCCTCGACCGCCCTGTCGAAATAACGCAGGCCCTCAACGATCTGTTCTGGATGACCTACACGATGCCTTGACCGCCTTTCTTGGTTCAGAACTTTACCTTTGCATATGCCATCATCGTTGACTCTCGACCCAAGCCTCTTTTCCCTAAGTCGCTCGTAATACTCAACATTATCGCCTCTACTTCCTTTGTTTTTTACGCCCCTGTGCACTGCACCAAGACCGGTCCCTTCGCGTGGAACGGTGCCCTAGCGTTTTGGACGCCGGGCGTTCTCTGGGGCGTCTATATAGTCGCTGACTGCATATACCTCCTGCGGGCCGTGTCTACGGAGATGTAGATTAGTGAGAAGGTTATTGATATCTTCCCCGCCAGTTTGCAAAGCTGTCCAAAGGGGGCTCGGGCCGTGGCAAATGAGGAGGCAAGGATGGCACTGTTTTCTTCGGCGAGTGACCCATAATTTAGTTGGATCGGTTGAGCGCGTGATGTGGTTTTCACAACTGTCGGGGAAGCAACTTGGGAATTGCACCGCCGTAGGAGGATATGGGTTAGTCGCGAATGGCAGCTTCTAATTGGTAGTGCCCTAGTAGGACTGGAACTTGGAAAGGCTAGTAGTAGCCTTAGCCATGCAATTTAATAGTTATTTTCTCCTTTTTAATTCCCAGACGACCGGTATACTAATGCAATAACCCGCGAATCCTTGCCTGGTATTACGCTGTCTGTCCGTTTGGAGAATTTCCCCACCCTCTCTCGAACTATCATACTTGTCATTAAATCTGCCTTCGCGGCCGGCTTGGGACATGGGGAGACGAGGGGTTATTGTTACGAGCCATCCAAGGGATCTGGACACTTGCTGATGTGGAGCCCGGGTAGCTTTGTCATTCTGCTGGGTAGTCTAGTTGGCGCAGTGGCACTTGTTCCTTAAATTCCCTCCGCTCCCTAAGAGAAATACGAAATCAAAGAAGAGAAACAGATGTCCAAACTCGACCATGCTGCCAGCATCTGGCCGACAATCACCCTGTGACCTAGGTAGACCGCAACTCCACCACCCTCGTGAACCTGGTCGAAGGCGCTGCATTCGGCTCGAAATCCGGGAGACCTAGGTCCGGAAACACCTTCTGGACCTTGCGCGCCAGGTACTGCGACCAGGTCCCCTTGACCTCGCGGAACGTGGTGGCGGCCCAGCGCTGCTTGGCCAGCTGCTTCTCCTCGTCGGACTCTGCGGGGGCAGGTGGTCCAGTTGCAGGCGCTTCATCTCGGCGTCCCAGGCAAAGTCGAAGAAGAGGGGAAAGGAGAAGCGCGGCGCGGAGCGCGGCGCGGGCCGGGCGACGCGGTGGGGCCGGGACCGGTAGCGGCCGTGGGTGAGCTGGTCGAACATGTCGCCGACTGCTGGCGGATAGTGTTTGGAGGACGAGGGAAGTGGAGGGTGGGCTGTGGCTTACCGTTTACTACGAAGGAGTTCTCGACACAGGGAACGTCGACCCACTGGTCAGACGGAGAGAGGATCTTAAGCCAAACGGTGAGTTGGGGGCGGTGGAAATAGGGGGCGGTGGAAATAGGGGGATGCAAGGTTCGTCATTGCACCCACCTGAAGGCCGGGCGAGTCCACCTTCAGGATGGTGAGATAACCGAAATCTGTAGCCACTGATTAGTGAGTGTCCAACAATTTCTGGTGCCATTGAGCCGTCTCACCCGTATGTTCGCCAATGCCGAAGCCCTCCTCGCCATTCTCCTCTTTGGACTCCTCAACAGCCTTCTCTTCGACGGGCGCATACTTGAAGCACCGACAGAGCACCACCGGCTCCGGCTCCAGCAAGCGCTTGCGCAGCTCGTCTTCCCCCAAGCCCAGCCCCAGCGAGAAGACGTCCGTCAGCGTCTTCCCCAGCTCCGTCACCTGTCCCACGTACTCTAGCACCACGTGCCTCATACCGGGGAGTAGCTGGTCGGGGAACTGGTTTTGCCCGTGCAGTGGCAGGCCGGCGAGCGGGTGGTCGTCGGCGTGCTCGGGGCCGACGTACAGACCTTCCTTCCAGTCGACGCGGCCGTGTGTGTGCTCGCCGCCGAGCGGCATGTAGCCGCGCCAGGCGACGCCGCCAGAGCGCACGTCGAGGGCCATCTTGGCGCCGAGCGGCAGGTCGAAGAAGGCGCGCGAGATGGAGAGAAGCGAGGATTGCGTCTGAGGAGACACGGCGGTGCCCGTGAGGAGGAAGAAGCCCCACGTCGAGGCGGCGGCGTGTATGGCTTGGATGGCGCGCTGGGCTTCCGGGGACCACGGGCCGGCGGCGTAGTACGCCGCGAGGTCGATGACGGGGAGTTGCTCCGCCATAATTGGGACATACGCGGAGGGCAATAGGCGACGGGCGATTATCCTTACCTGAGCCTTGAGGTGCGATGGACGGATCGCGCGGTTGCTGGGGCGTCCCATTCCGACGTTGAGCCGAAGTTCTTCGGAAACCTCGGAATGCCGTTTGCTCTCGTCTCCGGCCTGGGAAGGCTTCATGCCAGACGCAAACACCCGTGCAGCCATCTCCCTTGCGGGTACTGGGACTGCAAGTTGGTCGCGTTCGGCTCCATGTGCCACCTTCCCGGCCCGCGACCGGGCGCGGCACCGGCCGAGACACTTGTCAGCCTTGTCGTCGTCGTCGACGGTGCTGCCGTTTCATAGGCGGCCACCTGGGGTCTTGAACAGGGCCGTATGGACGTGAAGCGCATGGAGACGCTTTCCAGTCTGAGAGAGGGGTACCCGGGGCTCGTGGCCCTCGTCAACTTCTTCAACACTTCCGCGAACCGTCGTGCGGCATGCAAGTCCCCGGGCTGTTTCCCGCCAGAGATTTCGGAGGCATGATCATGGGGAATTTTTGATCTCTGTCGTGGAAGTCCACTGCCCTTGTTTCGACTTTGGCGTATACATGTTCAACCTCGGCATCGTCTGAAGTTGAACACTGTCGGTGCTTGGTTTGCTCTTGGCCCAAGTGCCAGGGAAGATTTTCGCCAGCAACTGTCGAAGCATTGGGACGCACGCCGCGAGAAGTATGAGGCTTTTCTCAGTCCCGGCCTACCTGGCACTGGCATCAGCAAACAAATCCTGCCCGCGCATCGCACATATTAAAGGGCTGCACATTTACAAGCGCAGTGGAGCAAGAGAGTACGTGACATCAACGTATGAAGTAGCGACAGGATGTGTAATCTTTTCTATCGCGACGGCGCTTGTACTGGAGGTTTACGTTAGCAGGCAAAATTGGCATCTCAGCAGCGTATACTAACAATATGCCCAGGCTCATAGCGAAAGAAATATCGAATTTCTCTCTGTTCTTCATCTGCAGATTCCAAAGCAGAGCCCAAGGATGAAGGGCGAGGCCGAAGTCTGTGGCCGCTGAGTATGCTTATACCTTGTTCGATGTGAGTTGAATCGAGGTACAAGACCACGGGGCTGGTGCTGATGACAATGCACCTCGATGCAAACCACGAGTGGAAGTACTGCAATGCCTGGTTCATGTATCACCGGGACATGCCAATGGTGATAAGTCGCCGAACACGGGCTTGATGGTGTTTGCATCAGAATAATGCGAGCGACAGAATTGAGCGGCTGAGAGAATGCTGTTGGAAAGCCGTCCATGCTCCCGTATCTCGATGTGTGGCAGAATTTGTGTCAGAGAACCAACAGTGACGGCCACGGCCGTTTTCTTGTTGTTTTCGTGTTCTCTGTCATTTTTGGTATTGGGCTCTAGGGCGGGCCTTAACTGTATTAGTTGTCGTCTCCATACGCCTCCCCATATACTCCGGGATAGTAAAGTCGGGTGTGAGTTGGACATGAAAGGTGTACCAATGCACAAAGCGATAGTTGACACGAACTTCCCTTCTACACATCACCAACTTGTTGGCAAAACTCATTGCTCTCCAGAGGCATCAACGTCTACATGAAGGTCACCCAGCTTCTTTCAATCGCCCTCGCCCTCCTGGGCGCCGTCGACACTGCCCCCGCCAGGCCGTCGAGCCCATCAACAACCAGGCTGGTTGGGAATTCGTGCCGAGACCCAGGTTGATCCCATCAACAACCAGGCGGGTTGGAGCAAGCGTGCTGAGACTCAAGTTGACGGAACAAATGGCCAGGCCGGCTGGGGCAAATAAAGAATTGTGCTGAGATGGAGCCGGGGTGGAAACGCAGTCCAGGCAACGCGAAGTGTACATTGGCACGGAGCAAACAGAGCGAGACTTGTTCACCGTCAAACTACCTATGCAGCAGAAATAGCGTATCCAAACAAGTATCAATGTGGAGACGCGGTAAACTGACCGTTCTAATCTTCCTCCTGCGCCCCCGTACGCCGAGCTTCGGCGGCTACTCTCACAAACAATAGCAGAAGTGTCATCAGTGCACACAGAGCGCTTATCCCAACATACGGCAGGCCTTCCCAGCCGTTGCCCAGCTTCATGCCAGTCGAGAAGAGCCAGGCTAATGCTGGCCCAGCCGCACAGGATCCCACCGTCTCCACGATGCTTATGAGGGTGTACAAGGTGGACGCATGTTGATTGTCGACAAAAGATGTCATAACAGAGCGGCATAGCGATATAAAGCCATCACCCAGCGTGATGATAAGCTGCCCTGCTATGACAACTTGCACGGTGCCACCCGCCATGAGAAGCGTGCCACAGGTCATGAGGAGCATCGACAACCGAGCGAGAATCAGATCTTTTCGTAACGGGGAGAGACGGAACGGCATCGACGGCGACATGAGGAGTAGCGAAAGAGCTGGAAGAGCAATCAAGAGAACAATCATATCGGAGATTCCTTTTACGGAACGCAGATACGCAGCGTCGGCAAAGGACCAGCCGAAGCGCTTGCTGACATATTGCACGATGAAGGTGCCGGCACCCAGACTCACGGGCGATGCAGAGATGAAGGTCAACAAGACGAAGAGTGCGGATGGCGATTTGATGATGGACAGGGCACGGCCGAGACGAGAGAGGCAGTTCCGGAGGTAGGCCGCACCGCGGGCGAGGAGTGATGTCTGGGTCTGCGCGCAGGTGGTGTGGGCGGGCTGATGGTGCCGCTCAGGGTCATGCTTTTGCACCTGCAGCGTCTCTGGTATAAAGAGGATGACGGCAGCACCGAGAGGGATGAGGACAAAGGCGATGAGGATGGGGGGCCATGGGGATACCGTCTGCATGAGCCTCGCCGAGACAGAGGACGCCACGAAACGGCCGATGTGGCTCGCAACGGCCATGCGCAGGAAGGAGTCGGCTCTAAGCGAGAGTCAGACGGAGCAGAAAGGGCCATGGCGTGTAGTGAAGAGCATACCTTGTTGCGGGAGGTACAACGTCAGCGGCGATGGAATAGTTCATGGCCAGGAGAACGCTTTCGCCTCCGCCGATGACTTGGAGGGCCGGAGCGAGCAGGATCAAGTAGAGCGGTATGCGCTGCGAGAAGCGGAGGACAACAGCGTTCCACGCGAGGGTCAAGAGGGTGCCCAAGGACGAGAGGGCAAACACGGGCCGTCGGCCAATTCTGATGGGCCGTATCAGCTCGAGGCCGCTGGGGCTTGGGGGGAGGAAAAGGGTGGCATACCGATCGGCCAAGACACCATAAGGCAAGGCAACAATGACTCCTGGAGAGAGCAGCACATCAACAGCTGATGGGTGGGTGTCGTCGAGCACTTGGCAGCTGCACCTACCGACTACAGCCTCGAACGAATCGAGGGCGCCCGTCAACCAGGCGAGCTGGGACTGAACCTGCTCAACCTTGCACAGCCGCTCGTCGATGGCTCCAGCACCATCTTGAAAGCGCGCATAGTGTCGTCGGCAGAGGTTGTCTTCCAGCAGCTTCGTGATGGGAACGGCGACGAGCGAGCCGGCGGCGGCCGAGCAGAAGATGTTGAAGGCGAGGAAGGGGATGAGGAGCCAGGGCTGCCTGCTGATGGGTCCTGGGCCTGCTGGGCCTGCTGGACCCGGAGCCCCGACAGGCACCGGCGCCGCCTCTGGCACCGGAGCGGCGCCGCTGTCGAGGTGCTGGAGAAGCGGAGACGCCTCCGTGGGCGCCGGGTGCGGATCTTGCATGGCGGACTCCGGGTCCTGGTCGTTTGTCGCTTCTCGCCAGTCTCGTGCGCGTCTTTCTTGAGGTAACCCAGAGGTCAGAAAGGGACGAAGTCACTTCCTCCAGCAGGGCTGCCTTGCTGCCTCAGGCGACCCGAGTGGAGCCTCGAGGGGGTATGACAACGTACCACAACCAACGCCGAAGTCGCCTGCGCGGATGCATGCACCGGCCGCGTCACTCGACGCGTGCCATTTTCGAGGACGCGCACTGCAGCTACGACTTTGACCAACTCTCGAGCCAAGCAGCGCCCAACTCGTACAGAAGTTGAGGTCCCTCACGTCGCATCTTGGTGGTCATGCTGTGCAACACCATCAGGCTCCATCCCTCGACAACCAAAACATCCTCCTCTTGACCGGCTTTTGTCAAAGCGAGACGAGACGCCATCCGGTTCCTGGTTTGAAACAATCCCGGCCCATATGACCTACCCTCATGGCATTCAGTCAAGCAGACCGAGAGGCGGCGAATCAAGGTTGTGGTTAAGCTGACGCGGACGTCCGACACAGGGCTTCACGGATAACACCACGGAACCAGCAACTATTGGCGACACGAGGACTGAGACTAGTTCGGCATCACGGGTCCAACCAACGGCATGTCTGCCCAACGCCCATCGGCATGTCTGCCCAACGCACATCGGCGTATGTTGGTTGGCCATGTCAGCAGACGGCCTTGGGAGCCTACAAATGCAAAACCCTCCTGCCCGCTTACCTTTCCCACCTGCTTTCAATTTCAGTTGCTTGTCCAGTCACCATGATGCATGACCAACAGTATGCTGCTTGCAATGACACCTCGTTCGGGCCAACCGTCCCGTCTGCGACCTGTCGCGGCGGCTTCGACTTCACAGGTATCAATGACTCCCGGCCAAGCAGCAATTCGTTCTTGTCGGGGGCTCACCACCAACGCTTGCCATAGTTACCTTTGAAGAGAGCATCATGTCAATTCTCCCTTCTGCGTGCTTTCTGCTACTAGTTCTGGTGCAGCTGACCCGCTTGTTTACGCGCAAGTCGGTCGTCGTAAAGCCGTCACGTCTATTCACCGCCAAAGTGGTCCGTTCCTCAATCTCTTCAGCCTTTCCCAAGTTTCGATACTCTTGTAGTTGGAAGAGGTAATTAAAAGGTTACTAATGCCAGTTCCAGATTGCCGTAACCCTCTACGTCTCCTTGCGGCCCGTCGTCATCGCCCTGTGGGCCACCAGTTCTTACCCAACCACCCGAATCTCGGTTGCGTCGTCTACTCTGGAGCTATGCGCCGCCCTGGCACTCCTCATCATCTCACCGCTGGCACACCGAAAGAGCCCTCGGCCATCATTCATAATCGAACCCTATCTGGTCGTCACGGTGCTGCTGGATGCGGTCCGGGCTCGCACGGCCTGGCTCGTTGGCGACATTGATGCTGTAGCAGCAGCCCTCACGGCTTCCATCACCGTCAAGGTTATCCTGCTAACACTGGAAGCGACCAGCAAGCGGCACATGCTTGTCCATACGCATCGGCACCTGTCCCCCGAGGCCACCAGTGGCTTCTTCGGCCGCGGCTTCTTTATGTGGTTGATTTCATTGCTCAGGGACGGGTCGAGGCGAATCCTCAGCATCAGCGACCTTTTCCCCATCAATGAAAAGCTGGCCTCTGACAAGCTAGCCGACGAGTTGAGTGTCGAGTGGAACAGATGTTAGGCCGCAGTCTCCACGAGAAATCTTGATGTCCTGACGCCCCTTGTCGCAGGCAATCAACAACGAAAGCACAGTCTCGCCATGGCCACGATCTTGACTTGGCGGCTCGAAGTTCTCAAAATTACTGTCTCAAGACTACTGCTCGTGGCGTTCCGTCTCATGCAGCCGTTTATCATTGAATGGGTTGTCCAGAACATTTCTGGCCCCAACACCCAAGAGACTCGCAACAGAGGCTTCGGCCTCGTTGGAGCAGTTGCGCTCGTGTATTTCGCGATTGCGGTGAGCTGACAATCCACCCAACCCATACCGGGTACTAAAGATACTAAGCTCTCGATCGCCAGGTTTCTACCGGGTCATATCAACACCTCGTTTACCGACTAATGGCGATGACTCGAGGCGGGTTGATCGCGTTGATCTACCGGAAGCTGACGGAATCGCCAATCCAAGGCTCAGATGCTACTGATTCTGCCATAATGACCTTGATTGGGACAGACGTAGAGAGAATATGCGAGAGCTGGTATCTCCTCGTGGCCGAAGTCGGGCCCAGTGTTGTGCAACTCGGAGCTGCCGTGTGGCTTCTGCAGAGACAACTGGGCGCGGTTTGCGTCGCTCCTGTCATCCTTGCACTAGGTAAGTTAGAGGTCCTGAAAATGCTCGCAAATGCAAATCTAAGACCAGCAAAGTCACGACCGCATTGTCGCTGAAAGCAGCGACGTATGTTGCGGCTCGACAGAGAATTTGGCTCGAAGCCATTCAGGACAGAGTCAACTTCACCGCCAATATCCTCAGTAACATCAAAATCATGAAGATGTTGGGCATGTCTGAAGCGCTCCAAGATCTGATACAGGGCATGCGGGTTCGCGAGCTGACGCTGTCTAAGAGATTTAGGCGCTTGTCGAGTTTCAACGTGTGTTTGAGTATGTCCAGTCTGCTCCTCTTCGTTGATGGTTAGACTAACCGACATTCGCTCTCACAAGCCAATCTCCCCTTCATCATCTGTCAGATGATCACTTTTGCTGCCTTTACCGTTGTTGCCCAGTTTCAGGGAGGCGAACCCCTGAGTCTGTCGCAAGCTATTTCGTCGCTTTCCATCATCACGCTGCTAACGTCACCACTCGGGATGCTCTTGTTTGCAGTTCCTCAGTCTTGCGCGGCTTTGGGATGCTTTGAGAGAATACAGACATTCCTGTTGAGTGACTCCTGGGTAGACAATAGGCAGCCCTATCAGACCTTCCCAGCGCAGACTAGACATGCGAATGGCGACATCGAGCTTGTTTTGACATCCCCATTGAAGGATGCTTCAGCAGTCTCAGACGAAGTCGATCCGGATTTTGATCGCATTGTTGTTCAAAAAGCATCCTTTGGTTGGCAAGATGCCCAGCCCGTGGTTCGCGATGCGACCTTGCGAGTCACTCAAAGCACGCAGCTCATACTCGTCCTTGGACCAGTTGGCTGCGGCAAATCAACTTTCCTCCAAGGCATTTTGGGCGAGACGCTCGTCCTTGCGGGGTCCGTCTGGGTCAGAACAAAGGTAATCGCATTCTGCGATCAGTCGCCTTGGATATCCAACGGGACCATTCGAAGCTGTATCGTTGGCTCTTGCGACTTCGACAACACCTGGTACAACACCGTCATACATGCGTGCGCTTTGGACGTGGATATGCAGCAACTTCATCATGGTGATGGGACCCTGGTGGGAAGCAAAGGGGTCTCTCTCAGTGGTGGTCAGAAGCAGCGGATTGTAAGCATTGTTGATCCTGGCGAGGCCACCATGGTCATCTCTCGCTAACCTCGCAGGCGATTGCGCGAGCGGTGTATTCTCGAAAGCAAATTGCCATCTTCGACGATGTTCTGAGTGGCCTGGATGCCATCACTCGGGATGCCGTCTTGGCGCGAGTCTTTGGACCATCAGGATTGCTTCGAAAGATGGGTACGACCACAATCTTGGCAACACACTTTGGTATGCTGAAGCTATTTAAAGCAAAAATGTAGCCGACTGACGATTCTAGTGGATCGACTTGATATGGCCGATCATATCGTGTTTCTCGACGAGCGAGGTACTATAGCCAAACAGGGCCCGCCTGTCCCTCTCTGCCCTTTCGACGGCCCGATGAGCGACATGTTTGGGAGTCAGCCAAGTCACACGACACAGCGGTCAGAAACTCGAGCCCAGCCGTCCCAACCCTCCTCGGAGCAGGTGCCGCAGCCATGCCACCACGAGGATGAAGGCGCCCCTGCACAACAAGACAGACAAATCGGCGACATGGCGGTTTATAAATACTACTTTGCCTCACTCGGATGGCTTAGTTTCTTGGTATTCGGTCTATTCGTCGCGTTGAATGGTGCGTTCGGCTCTATGCAAGGTACTTACCGCCGAAAATCATTCCTTTTCGCCGTCGACTCAAATCGATGCCAAGACTGCAATCCGCGCTAACAACTATCGAGCAGATGCCTGGCTCACACTGTGGTCCCAAAGCAACGACAACTCTGAAGACCCTCGTACCGGGTACTGGCTCGGACTATATGCGCTTTTTGCCGGCATCAGAGTTGTTACTCTCATCACTGCGGTATAGTACGTTTCTCGTGTGCCATGGTCCTCGATGCGGATGCTTACGAGGTGCACGCATTTCTAGCTACATCTATGTTGTTATTGTGCCTCGGTCCGCGCAGAATCTCCACCTGATTGTGCTCCAGACAGCCATGCGGTAAGAGTGCAACGTCCCACATGGCCTGCCTGCTGCTTACGACAATGCGTAGAGCCCCAATGAGCTTCATATCCAGGACCGATACCGGCGCCCTCATCAACAGGTATATGCTGAAGTACTTGAACGATGTGCTTACCGTTTGAAACTCATTGGTCTCGACAATAGGTTCAGTCAGGACATGCAGCTCGTGGACATGACTCTGCCCGGTGCTTTGGTCAACACTAGCTTCCGTGAGGCTCTTCTGACATACGAGAGGCCTCTTGACATACTATCTAACAATAGTGAACAGGATTGGCTGGTTGCATGGGAGTAGCTGCGCTATCCATCGTGGCCCTCCCCTATTTCGCGGCCGTGATACCAGTCATCGCCGGCGTCCTCTATCTCCTGCAGCAGTTCTACCTTCGCACCTCGCGCCAACTTCGGTTGCTGGAGTAAGCTCTGCGTTCACCAAATGCCATGGTAGATTCTGATTTATTCTCCTATAGGTTGGAGTCCAAAGCGCCCCTGTACTCCCACATCCTCGAGACAATCGATGGCATGGCCAGTATTCGAGCATTCGGCTGGGGGACAGGATACATCGACAAAAGCCTCCGTCTCATTGACACTTGCCAAAAGCCGTATTATCTCCTTTTATGTGTTCAACGGTGGCTTACGGTCGTTCTGGGACTCATCGTGGCGGTTCTCGCCACATTGCTCACCGCCCTTCCGCTAGCCCTGCGGGCGTCAAACATCAACGCAGGGTTCGTTGGCATTGCCTTGGTCAACATGATGGGCTTTGGCGAGTCCCTCGCGGGTTTGATAACCGTCTGGACCGAGTTGGAGACGTCGCTCGGCGCGGTCTCTAGAGTCAAGACGTTCGCGGAGGACACACCGCAAGAACCTGACGAGGGCGAAAAGCCGCCGACTGGATGGCCCGCCGAGGGTTCGTTAACATTCGACAACTGGTCAGCTTCATATTCAAAGTATGTGAAAAACACTTTTCAGGGAAAGAAGTTATTGGCACTGATACAGCACCGCAGTTCGCCTGTCTTGCATGGAATAAACCTCTCGATTCTCCCTGGCCAGACAGTTGCGGTCTGTGGCAGAACTGGCAGGTGAGGACCACTGAACTCATCCACCGGCGCCGTGGTTAGCATGAATGCTGATCACTCATGTACCACAAGTGGGAAAAGCTCCCTTATCGCCTCGGTCCTTGGCATGGTTAACGGATCGGGCGGACGAATCATCTTGGACGGCGTCGACCTATCTCTATTTCCGGGCAACATTATTCGGAACAAGGTCACCGTTGTGACACAAGATCCTTTCATGTTTAGCGGATCGGTGCGGTTAAACTTGGATCCGCTCAAAGAGTCGACCGATAACGAGATGAGAGCTGCGTTGGAGAAGGTTGGTCTCTGGACCACCCTGCAAGGGACCGCCGGCAGCGATGAACCCCCTACACAGCGGGCTTTGGACCTTGAAACGGACGACTTGCATCTTTCACAAGGACAAGCACAGCTGTTTTGTCTCGCTCGGGCAATGTTGCGCAGGAGCCCAGTCATCATGCTGGACGAGCCAACTAGCAGGTGCGAATCCCCTGTTTCCTCAGTAAATGGCGAGCTTCACCGTCAAGGTCAGGCTGGATGACACTTCCTGCCTCGATGACCATGTTTAAACAGCTTTCTGACCACTGCAACTGCGCAGTGTGGATGCCACAACCGAGTCTCAAATCCTGGAAATTGTTCAGACCGAATTTGGCCGGTCCACCGTCATCATGGTAACGCACAGGCTCTCAGGTATTCGTGCCTTTGACACGGTGGCGGTGCTGGACCATGGAGCTTTGGTAGAGTACGGGCCGCCAGGTGAGCTTCTGGCTATCCCCGACAGCGCCTTGGCGAAGCTCTGCGAGACACGGGCAGATGGGGAGTAGGACAATGCCTGCCTTGGCCGCGATTCACAGCCAGAGAACGATGTGCGCATGCCGTGCGATTATTGAAACAATCTACTCCCTTGTTCCGTGCCCCATGGCCTTTCTCATCTTTTCAATCCAACTCTGTAGTCGTGCCCCTTGCATCACGTTGTTGTCATCCTTTGCCACCTCGAAGCCACGGCCTTGGGTCTGCCTCACGGACGTTGTTCTGGCAAGGCCCCATTCCAGGAGCACATCGAAGTTCCTGCACGTGTGTCGCGTTTTGAAGTTTGGCCCGAATACTCCTGCAGTCTCGTGCCAGCGGTTCGCGACGGGCGTTGTGTCCGCGTTGCACATGACTGCCTGTCGGATATAATCCAAGCAATGTTCTGTGTATGCAGTGGGTCAGTGAGGCATAGAAGCTGCCGCTGGGTGACATATCAGGAGACTCACCCCAGTGGATTTTGTGAATGCGACCTGCTTGGTGCGGCTTGTAGTACTCTGGGTACAAAGCTTTTCGTACCAAGTTCTGCAGTTTGTACGTCACAAAAAGTACTATCACATTGGAAGGAAGGCTTGGGGCAGCTGCTAACCAGACAATGCATCTGATGGATAGCATCAAGTCCTGTCATCCAATATCCGTCGTATAGAGTCGTCCGATCTCTAACCGAGTCTGCTTCTTCTCCCTGGAGGAGGATTATGGATGCTGAGAGAGAGAGAGAGAGTTCAGCAGTTAAACTTTGCCAACTGACAAGGCAAGTAGCCGAGTACCTGATTCGACGCGATCCCATAGCATGTCCATTGCTGGGTTTGGGTCTCCAACCCACAAGTCCTCGCCCGGATTGTGTTCTCGGACGAGACTTCCGGTCTCGTTATACGTCAATGCGCCGTTGAAAACCTTTTCGTGCAGCGAGATAAAGGGTTGAACTGCCTCTGACATTGTTGAAAGTATGAGTATAGCTCGCTCAAGATGGAGGTCTCACACGACGTACTCATGTCTGTATCAAAATTCCCTGCCCAGCTCATACACGATTTCGAGGATTTGGCATAAAGAGCGACAGTTGTGAAAGCAAAGAGGAGCGTGGAGACCTTCCAGGGCCAGGTTGCGGTTGGGCGAAACAGATTCCCCCACTCAGTCCAGCGACGTTTGGCCGGTACTGGGTCAAAAGTGACTTCCTCCTCTAGCTGACCCCGTGGCTTGTTCAATAGTGAACATTCCTGTTGGCCTGTCGAAGGGACCATCGCGAGATCTTCTAGGAAGTACAACCGGTTGAACTTCTGAGGCGCGACAGCATAATAATCATGATGCTATATCCATCAAGAGCCCAGCCGTCCGTAAGTGGGCCAGTCAACTTGATTTCACGTTTCCAGCCAAAAAAATGCAGAGAAAAGAGTCCAGTAGTTAATGGAGGCCAAAGGAATGGCCCGGAAGGATTCAACTACAACTACCCAACACCCCTCACGAGCGACGTGTGTGATAGCCGCAAGTGGTTTCTCTTACATAACTGATCGACTTCTGAAGCTCAACTGCGTCAATAACTATGTCATCTCTACTGTGCATGTCGCCCAGTAATTGAGGGTTGTAGTTCCTACCCTCCATTGATGCAGCTTGACCGCGGGCCAATATGCTCGAACAACACCCGACAGCACCGGTGAGATTAATGTCAAGAGCCTGTACACGATCACACCCTCGCCGGCCATCTTGGACATCGGCTTTATGCAGGACTGCGGCTTGGCTTTCGCTGATTGGCCACGATCAAAACTACCCGTAAAAGACATCCATGTATGTGACCCAAATAGTATTTTGAATATGCAATGACTTTCGGCATCCAAGTTTCCACATGATGCTGTGGTACGGAGAGACACACTGATCGGCTGATTGCTTACACCAGTATTTGTCACATGGTGACGGCTTGTTTGCTTTGACCTGTCCCGATTTTTGACGATCCCGTACGAGTTAAAAAGCCACGTATATGCCCTGGATATCTTTCAACCGTTGTTTCTTCATTGACAAGCAATTCATACAAATTTCGGGTCAAAAGCCAGCATGCACGTTCAGAAAATCTCCCTCATCCTGACGACTCTGTCGGCGTTGGTGGCCGCCATGCCTGTCGAGAGTAAGCGAGGTGATTTTGTTACCCCCAGACAAGGCTTTAAGTTAACGGCAGGACAGGGGACAAGACCGAGTCCTCTATCATAGACCACACCCGCCATTCCTTCGCGGATCGTGAGGTCGGTTCGTCTATTGCGGACCGTAACTGGGCCACATATGTTCAGTAGGACACTCGATTGACAAGGTCATCAATGCCGGCTGGGAACTTGAGATCGCGGGTATCTCACAACGCACCTGAGCCTAGAGACCCAAGAAATGTGTTCTCTGCCAGACTCGGCAGCCTCTCATGTCGCAGCAGCACTTTGTGCCATATCGTTAGTATAATACGGCCTATGGATCGCTTGTCGCACGTGCGGTGAGGGGGACTCTCAAGGCTAGCCCACCGTCTCGAACATGAGGATCGTTCCCGAGGGGTAATTTTGGTTTGCCGTCAGCATTTTCATGCATTGCGGTGTGCTCAACCTCGCATGACTACATTAAAGGGAGGAAGCCAAACCGATAGAATTGTTTGGATGGACCTGCAACCCATTCATACTAAGCCCGTTCGTGGTGGAACATAAATCTAAAACATAAAGCCAGAGTGTCATACGTCCGTACAGGAAGACGCTTTGGATTTTACACTATGATAATCACATCCTAGAAGTTTTCTTGTAAGGCTGCCCCTCCAATCTTGAAGCTGTGCCATGATTCTACAATCGAGGGATGGGCTCGTAGCGCTCGTGGCATCCAACGTGTTGGCGCTGCATTGTGATACATCATACTCACCGGTTTTGGGTGCTGCACTTTTGCTGCAGCCGAATTTTATGTGGTAATGAGTGTACGCCTACTTGCATGTATCCTCTTTGGTTGGGCGTATGCGTGGGACTACATGATTGCGAGTTCGGGTGCAACACAAAGACCCGACCTCGAACCTGCATGTTGCTACAAACGGACGATATATGCCTGTCTGGCAGTTGCTGAACACATTACAAGAGCTGACAAATAACTTTCGTCAAAACCTTCTGCCCGAGGCCGCTTCGAGTCTCTTCTATGCCAACCAAGATTCTGTCGCCAAAATGTATGAGAGGTTAGACAAGGAATCCGAGTCTATGAGCGTGGAAGATGATCGGCTCCCAGATGATGGTGAGGGGTTGGGCTCTCCTGAATCCCTCTTGCTTCTCACCGGACCGAGACTTGGTAGAAGGCGACGGCAAAGATTGCACTGGTGCGCGCCAGTGTACGCTATGGTCGCCCTGCACTGGGTCGCCTCACTCGTCCTTGTCGCATATGTGTCGACACACATCGCGCAGAGGGACTCCTTTGCCAAGGGGTTTGACACGGATTTAGGTGAATCTCAATACATAATCCCATCATCGGAGTACCAGGAGGCTAACTCGGTTCATTTATACGATTTAGAGCCTCTCCGCCACGCCCTCGAGATTGAGAAACGCCCATTCACAGGCAACTTGGACTTCGACGCCAACGGCACATTGTACATGACTCACCCGCCAAATGCCGCTAGATACGTGGGGGAGCCGAGCGACGAGATTGACCGCGCCTGGGGAGCACTACTCGAAGGCTAGACTTTCCCACGACGTCTGGCGTGCTGTGGGCTCGCTGACTCTCTTGCCTAGTCGATGGAGTTGACCTCATCGGTGCAGAGGCGTCATCTGTCGTTGGCAAGACCCTCAAGAAAGAAAGCGGGCACTACCTTGTTGGTATTGATGGTTTCCACCATATACATTGTCTAGTAAGAGACTCCAGTCCCTGCTTCTCTCCATTCTGTTGACAGCAATTCAGAATATGATTCGCCGTGCTCTCCATCCCGATTACTATCCCATGAACGACCCAGAGCCCGTCTATAAAACACACATCAGTAAGCTGCAGGGTATCAGTTTTAGTGAGCTGTTCTGATGAAGCCATTTGTTCCAGATCACTGTGTCGACTACGTCCGGCAAGCGCTCATGTGCAACATCGATGTCACGCCCTTGCTTGTGGCTTGGAACGAGCGAATGAACCGCCCCATGCCTAATTTTGAGGCGCTTCATACATGTCGGAACTTTGAAAAGGTTAAACGATGGATGGCGAAAAGGAACGGACTTGAACATCCCCTTCCCTTTGCTCCGGGGCGGCCTAGGCCTCCCCCTCGCTAAACGAGAAGGGCGGACTTAGTCTTGTCACATTGGCGTGATCAGTTGGGATGAAATCCTAGTGGGCCGATATGAGCTCTTCACCTGAAATATTGTCCTTTTTCTATTGTCCCTTTATCCTAGAGGTGCCCTCTGTGCTGTCTAGGCTGCTCCATGACGTGACTGAGCTAATGCCCAGAGTCGCGTCACGATGGAGAAACTGATCTTTTGTTCTTCGTCTCAAAGTGAGTTCCTACCAGCAAGGTTGGAATTGGATGAACACGGGGTGCATAATTACCTGACGGTCAGTGCAAATGAGCGGCAACTTCCCGGTATCGTCCGTCTTAGATGCTCTGATCTGCACTGACCTGTCGACGCTGCCGCTGTACAAGCTTTCGAGGTCAAACAACAAGAAGGGTTCTCGACGGTCCCCGAAGCCCTTCGAGTCCGTATCGATACTCGCCACAATCCTGGTAGCGTCGGTCATCCGATACTGAAAAGACAGTACGAGCGGAACAGGCGAGACAACAGAGCATGCCCTCCACGTATCGTAGTCGACATAGTCCAAGATGCGAAGCAGGAGGGGCAATCCAGGAACCAGTGATGCCTTGTATACCACATGGCGTAATCTATGGATGTAGTCTGCAACGGCACACTAAGTCGGGTAGTCTGGTGTGATCGCCATAAGTATAAGGTGGTCCGTACTTGCGAGCTGTGGAGCCACAATGGTCCAGCCAGCCCAGACCAGCGTCCGGTCAGCGACGAGCCGGCGCGGTTGGACTCCTCCGGCCCAGCTGGTTCGATGTTCAGATTTCACAAAGCAATCCCGTTCCATAGCGCAGACTGCCTTAGCCTATCCGAGTCGGTTCCCGTTGGTAAAGACCTCGTGCTGTGTTGCTTGGGCTCAGTGTCACGAGGACAAGCTATTGACGTGGTTGGTCATGCCGGAGTTTAACACACGGTTCACCAAGCAGACCGAGCAGCCTGCCCAGCGTTGTAATGGCCTGGTGGTAAACGAGGACCAGCCAGCACAATTTATACACCCAGTATGATAGAAGTTACGTGCCTACATGTAGCCCCCTTGGAGGCGATAATTGCCTTGGGATTGCGGATATTTGATGGGCGAGGTGATAGCCGTAGGAAGAGTAATAGAATGCTCCGAACACCGATATTGCCGAGCGTTACGGTGGCTCTGGCAGTCGGGGTGAGCGCCTGCGATCTTGGAAAATATCGTGCCAAGTGTGTCTTATCCGAACCCGATACATGTACGACCCTGGCTACGGGCTGCATGGATCGACATCCCCGCTTCGGCCTAAGCCCAACCTTTGTACGTTCACTGGACGGGCATTGCAAGTGGTTGGGAATGGAGTACTCCGTAGACCGGTGGTTCGTGCAAGCTGACCTTTATATCCTTTATGGCTGAAATGCGCCAGCCCATGGACTTTTGGAAGGCGCTTTTGTGCGGCTCGACGTTCATCTGCTGCATCTACATGTTCTTCGGCATGTTTGTCTACTCGTTCCAGGGCCAGTTCTCCTTCAACCCTGTCATGCAGGGTCTTTCGCCAAACAACTTCCAGACGGCCGCCAACATCATGAACATCGTCACCGGCCTCATCGCCGCGGCTCTGTATGGAAACATTGGCTTCAAAGTCATATACATTGAGGTCCTGCAGGAAATATTCAACTTCTCTCCCCTGACCAAGAGGAATGGCAAGATTGCCTGGGGAGTCATGATGCCCCTGTACTGGGCATTGGCGTTCTTCATCGCGGCCGCCGTCCCACAGTTCACCTATGTCTCGGGCCTCATCAGCGCCTTTTTCGTCCTGAGCTTTACCTACACGTTGCCCGCTCTGATGGCAGTCGGGTTCTGGGTGAAGAAGGATGCCATGACCGCGGAGGAGAGGTTCGACCCGCGGACGAGAAAGTACAACTACGTCGACACGGGGCTTGCACGGTGGACGCGCGGCTTTACGAAGCGGCCGATCTTTCACACGTTCAATCTGATTTACATGCTCGGCAGTTTGGTCACGACGGGGTTGGGTGTCTACTCCAGTGTTGTGAGATTGATTGGTGCATTTTCGGGGAAGAGCGCGGCAACGAGCTTTGGCTGTTCCCGCCAGTGTAAACATCGTGGAACTACTCGTTTCATCAGAAACAAGAAAATGCATCGAATTGATCATTGCGCGAGATTCTCCGGCTTCAATTGGGCTTTGTTTACAGAGACACTCGGGAGAGCCAGACCAAACCCCTTGCGACGCAAATCCTAACGGGCTTTCGCGAAAACGACACATGGCCCATATCGTTTGACCTGCACCACGTCTGGGGTGATTGGTGGATCGTGTATCTGGAACTACCCCAGAATCCGACCATCTATTTTAGGGGGTACGCACAGGCTGAGTTTAAAAAATTGGCGTGGATGGTGCTCCGACTGAACAGAACAGCAACAACAAGCTGCTGTTCAATAACTCTCCCTAGCTTGAATAAATAGGATCGCGGCAACTTGTCGTCTTGCAAACATGAGGCTCCCTCGATGCACCATCCCCATATATGAATCAAGACGATCGCTCTTCAGCCAGCATCCCGACGCAAAGGGTCAAATCACGCCGGATTCGAGGCCACTAATCTCGTCACCGGCTTAGCTAGTCTCACAGCAGTCCTGGATATCGCTGGAGCCAATAGCTCCTATGCACTGTGTCGCTTCTTTTGCTGGGCGCTGGAGTGTCGATCCCTCAGCCGTGAACCAAGCCACCAACAAACCCGGCTGACCAGGCTAGCCGCAGTATTAAATCTCAGCACATACCACGTAGCGAACACGGAGTCATGTTGGTTCTCCAATGTGAAAATTCTGCATAGGTTTTGCCGCACATCCCTTTGTGCGGCTGCGTTGTTTCCTTTGCCATGTTTTGTTCGCTTGTTTCGTTGGCTCTCTTTCGTTGTGAGTCGTGCACAGCATCCAGCATCATGATGCCCATCAAGCCGTTCCTCATCACTGCGCTGGGTCTTGTAGGTGTGGTCTGGTGGGCACTGAGTCAGTATCGCCATGGCGTAAGACAGCGCGAGATATCCGCCACTGATCTCCTCGTCCGGCCTCCGCCGCTGAACTTCTCGTCCATGACCACGCACCAGAGAGATATGCACTTCGAGTACTATGCTTCACAGGCTGCGCGTGAGTTTTGCGCCGCTCACAGTTACTCGGTCTTCTCTCCACGATCCCTCTCCGGGGAGCGCAAGGTCTACGACCTCTCCATGGTCAATACAGAACTCGACTTTCTTGAGATCCGACTGAATACTCTATACGACTACGTGGATTACTTTATTATTGTTGAGTCGCCAAAGTCATTTCAAGGCAACCCGAAGCCACTCATGATCAAGGAGAACTGGCACAGGTTTGAGCGGTACCATGACAAGATGATATACCATGAACTCGAGTTTCCGAACTGGTTTAACCCTCGGAGAGCCTGGGACTACGAAGACTTGCAGCGGGATGCCATGTATGAACAAGTTTTCCCGAAACTGACTGGCCACCGAGCTCCCGTTTACGGCGACGTTATTATCGTCGCCGATGTGGATGAAATTCCGCGCCCCCAAGCTCTGCTTTTACTGCGGACATGCAATTTCCCTCGGCGCCTCACCATGGGTTCCAAGTTCTACTATTACTCCTTTCAGTTCCTCCACACTGGCCCAGAATGGGCTCATCCACAGGCCACATTCTACCAGGGCTGGCGAACCGTCAAACCGACAACGTTGCGCAACGGCGATGGGGGCGTCCCGCTTCTCCGCGATCTGGAAAAGGGAACACTGGATAACGCGGCCTGGCACTGCAGCAGCTGTTTTGCCACGATAGAGCAGTTTCTCAACAAGATGGCCAGCTTCTCGCACGGGTGGATGAACGCAAACGAGTATCGGGACCGCGATGCAATTGCGGCAGCGGTTAGGGAGGGTAGGGATCTTTGGGGGCGCAAGCAGGATACCTTTGAGAGAAAAGAGAGCAACGAGGATCTTCCAGGGATATTGCTGGAGGAGAAAGACAGATTTGCCTACATGGTGAACAGGGATGGGAATACGGCTGGCTTTACAGACTACCCATGAAACAACGATAGGCTCATAGGCAACATAATCCAAGGTGGTTGTTCTTGCACAGTTAATGGTACGAGCCACAGCCCGGTGGTATGGGGCCAACGGTATTGTTCATGTTCCCAAAGCCCTCATACTCGAACAAGAACACATGGGTGACGAGTCCATGAGAGTTGGGCACAGGCACTATGAGTGCCACAGGTGCTAAATTGGGCGCCCCCTTGCAACTCCACCTCGAGCGGCTTGGGCCGTGTCCGCTAGTCGCCCAGCCTGCCCTTGCCACGTCGAATCAGGTATCGGATCATGCTCGGCGACTCCCTAATCTGGGTTGGTTGGAGATGCTTTGAGGCCTGGATCGAATCCTCATGACGGCAACCGCAAATCCGCCCCAAAACCTGACATTAAGTTGGAAGTTCAGACGACCAATGGCCAGCCATCCCGGGAGGTATAGTGCGAAGTGATGATCTTGCTCTCCTGTCTAAGGAGCATGACTTCGTACCTTAAGCTAGAAGGCGTGCCGGGTGCTGTTGAAGGAGCCTGACGACAGACGCGACGTTGGTTGAACTACGTCGCCGCAGATACAATTGCGACTTGCAGTAAGTAGATATATGCCCGCGCCGTTGTTTGGTATATGAGTGCCAATGACTCCGCAGGGCTTTCGTATCAGATGTCAGGTAAGCAGAATGCCCGTATACGTCGGCCACACGAGGGTGAAATAGAGACTGATTTCTCCCTTGAACCTTTACGGATGGCAACTGGAACGTCATTTTCAACAGTGCGCGCTGCTGGGGTCCGAGCAGAGGTATCCAATTACCTTGGCCGGGGTGGCTCAGCTGCACAAGACCTGATCTTGCTCGCTGTCTTGGTACTTCTCTTCTCCTTTGAGTCCTGCGTCTTGGCAGAATCCGGCCGATGGGCTTCGTCAGACTTGCTATGGATGTTACTCACGCAGGCAGTTGGCATCATCAATTTACTAAAACCATGATATGTGAACTTGCTGTCGTCATTGCTTGTGACAATCCGTCCTTGCCACGCCGGAGGGAAATCTGTGATGAGAAAATGCGCATCCCCTAAGTTACGGGCCCTCATGGTCTCCATCTGCGAGGCCTCCGACAAGTGCACACTCAAATGAACGTTCTTGTTGTCGCGTCCTTACGAATGTGAATCAGAACGGTTTCAAGAAGAATGGATGGGCATGGTCTTGAGAACCGTCATGACTGAAACAGAGCAAGCGTCGTGTTGATTCACGGATAAGGACGGGCATTCTGTTGCCGACTGCACATGTAGGGTCCCAATTCACTGGCACAGCATCGCTGACCGAGTGAGATATTCACTGCACTATTTCGTGTGCCCATAGTTAAAAGCGATCTGATGGCCTGTGCTCTTTTTTGCTCCTTCAACATCGAGTCTTAGCTCAAGGGGTCAATGGCGCTCTTTTAGCTTCCAGCCAGCCAACATAAACTCTGGGCGGCCTTTGTAACCCTCAAGTTGCTACCAACTCGGGCTTTGTTCATGCTCCTTGTTTTTTCTGTCACGAAAGGCGACCTACGGCCGCGGCTATCGACTGCGTCTGTCAGTTTGAGGAAACTCCTCGCGAGCGTGTATCTGTGGTGCTTACGCACTCTACCTGGCAGTCCTCCATTAGGGTAAAAGCTCGTTGGGTGCAGCCCAGTGCTTAACAGAGTGACGCCATGTACGCCGCCGCCCAAGGTGAGTTCACCCGCTTGCCTCAAAAGTGCGTCCTGGGATACTCACAACTGACGCAATTGCCTCGAGGGATCAAACATTTCCGGCGGCACCGAATCATGGCCCGTGAAGGCATGAGTGAATACCCGCCATGGGTGCCCCCAGAGGTCATGAAAGAACGCCTTCTGTGGCTGCTCGGCCTCTACAAGGCCAAACAACTTCCCGACGGCCAGTACCTTGGCAACATGGTTTTGGAGACTGGCGAGGATGGAGGTTCGTATTGGATTTGCTTCCAGGATACCGGGACGGTACAGCGTGCGCGACGCTTCGGGCTACTGGAACTCAACGACTTGATCTACGCCGTCCTGGGACATGCCTCTCAGTGGTGCCAAGAAGACGTTGTCGACGCGAAGGGGGCGAAGGTGGCGCGACAGGATCGCATTGTTCTAAATCCGCAGTACCTGCTCAGACAGACGGGCAAGTCCTGCAACGCCCTGATCCAGGCTGTCGAGAAGGCTGAGATGTGTCCTGTTGATTCAGGAAACTGGCGGCAGTGGGATGGCGTGATGGATTGGCAGAGTCGCTTGAGTTCGGCGCGTCAGCCAGTGGCTGACGGTCAAGACAAGCGGACAACTGTGGTTGTGCCTGTTTATGATAAAGACACAGAATGATGAATCACGGAGGCTCCGAAGGCGCTTGGTGGTCAAGTCGAGCCGAAAGCAGTTGTAGTTCCAGTTCAGGAGGAAGTTACCGAGGGCCCAGAGATGTACTTGACTATTTACAAAGGATTAGGCCCATTTACCCAACAGAGCCATGATACCAGAACCAAGATAGAGCGAGACGAGCATTAGAGCCAGGCGCTTCTTGCTATCCGGGCGGTTCGGGTTAAAAATAAAGTCTCTCGCCAACATTTCCACAAGACCAGTATAAATCAGGATCCCCGCCGAGATGGAATCGAGCACCCCAGACACCACGCTGGCAGTGAACGAGCCGCTGTCATATGTGGAGTGCAGCCCGAGCCCGATGGCGATGGCGATTGGCGTCGTCAAGCCATAGGCCAGGCAGAGAACCCACGGCATCCAGCGCAGGCGTGTAGGAAAGGGAATGACGCTCAAGCGTGCTCCGATTCCAAGGCCCTCAAAGGACTGGTGGAAGACGAGAACCGGGTAGAGCGTGCTAAACTCGTCGCCTGCGACGCCGAGGTTCAGGCCAATGATGACACTGTGGAAAATGACTCCGAACTCGAGAATGAGGAAAGCGGCAATCTGAGAGTGGAAACCCCGCTCAATGGCCTCGGAGTCTCCAGATAAATTCTTCAACTCTTCGATGTCTTGTCCGTCGTCTTTCTTTGAGTCCGGTCGGTTGAACCCTATGCGCTTGTTCGCGTCGCCATCGCCTGCCGGAACGTCGCCAGTGATAACGTCTTCCACCGCAGGGGCGGTACGACCATAGCGTCTCTCAACGTAGCAGTCGGCGGCGAAGTCCATGCCGAAGATGACCATGACCGACGTCAGCGCAATGGCAGGCGGCCAGGAGTACGAGGCCCATCCGCCGGTGAGGCCTACGCAGGTAGCCGGACCTATCTTGCCGTATGCGGGATCCAGCAAGTGGATGAAGGCAGTGGCGATGATGACTCCAGAGCCAAAGTAGCGGGCAAACAGGTAGGCATAAATAGGGATGCGAAGGCGACGGACGCGTGTCGCCAGCACGGGGAAGAAGGTCGCCGCAGTGGACACAACGAGGATGACGAAGAGCGCGGATATGCGTGCGCCCATTTGGCCATTGTAGGCATTTCCGCCTTGGTTGAGGTAGCAGATGATGTCTGTCTGCGATGCGTTGTCAAGATCGACGTTGTGAGGATCGAAGGAGGCATCGTCGGCCATGGTGAGTGAGCGTGCGGTTTGCGACCGAGGATTTTGTCAAACAAGACGTGGATGATATGAATTGAAACTTAGCTGTCACTCAAGTCATCATTTCCATATATATATAATTGAATCATGAGAACCTTGTTGTCCGCGACTCGGGTCCATCACACATCTCATCTGCCAATCCGGATACTCGGCAACATAACCTATTAGTGCTTTGGCTAGGCAGGCAATATTTTGCCGAGTTCCGATGCTCCACACTGGGCAAAGATGCGTAAGAGTTGTTGATGCTTCGTGATGTGTGCTTGCAACGCCTTTGAGAGCTGCTGGCACGGGGTCACACTCCGCGCCATCCATTGGGAGAGCTGCACGGCGTATCAGATTGGCCTCCTGCAAGTGATGCGCGTTGAATTGAAGCAGAGAGCAGCTCAGTGCTGGCCCGAAAATGCTGGTGCCAAGCGGGATGGAAAGGATGGTACCCATCAAGGTTCTCGACGACGACAACTACCGATCCACTCACGTATACTGCGTTGGGTGAGAGAACAAGCTAGCATCGATCTTTCAGCTCAGCGTGGCTGAGCTAATGTGCCATTGAGTTGGCTTAAGAATATCGAGCCGAGGGTGCCAGCAGCGCCGCGCGGGTGAATCAACGCGCGAAGGATCCGACGTAATAATATCGACGAATCGGGACGCCGCTGCGTGCGGGTTGAACGGACGAAGTACGTCTGGTGCGTGCCTCGAAATACTACCGCATCGATCCTTGTCGCTCTGGCGTTGGGCCCGTACGGGAAATGTTAAACACAGACACTAGTCTAACCGACGGGTATATACCCCATGTCTGCCAATTTAGCTTGCTATTCATACAGATCCCATCCGCCGATGATGCAGAACCACCATCCACCTGTGTCGATGTACCAAAGGACGTAGATCGAGCAGGCCTACACACATAGCCAAAACCGCGACCGCCATTCCAAGAATAGGAGCGAAATTCATGGCGTAGGCCGTAGGAATCGCCGCCCCGGCGGTAGGCGTGCTCGTCTTGGTGCCGCTGCTCATGCTGCCAGTCTTGGTCGCATGGTCGCTGCTGCTCGTGGACCCGGTGCTCATGGATCGGCTGCTCTTCATGCTGGTGACGGGCGTGCGAGCGCCGTGGGGAGGCTCGCACCGTTGGCAGGATGGACGTGTCGGTCGGGGGCAGGCTCATGGGGCGCCTTGGTGCCGGCGGCGGACTTGTCCTAGGCGAGGGCGAAGAGGGCTTGGGTCAGCTTCATGGTGTAACTCGTGTAAGTCGCTTGGGTTATACTGAGAATGTTGTTTCAGGTTAACTTGAGTTGTCGTGCTGCGGTTGAGTTGTCGCTGGATTGAGTCTGTGCAAGTCAGTAGCCATATGAGCTTCTTGTAGGCTCCGAGATCAACCAGACGGCCGACATCAAATGCAGGAACACGTCTCCCGCTCAAGGGATTGATGCAGTGGAACTGTGGAAGCTGCCGAGCAAGCTTGGCAGCATGGGTGGCACCAACCAGCTGCATCTTCCCCGGGGCGCAGAGTCCCGAACCGCACGGGCAGTCCCACAAGGCTGCGTCTTGGCAATCATGACGTATCGCACCGGCGATGCTTCGGCTGGGTAGCTTGTCACTGAGCTTCAATAAGGCGCAGCATGTCGTGGTGGTGTCAAGTGACGATGTGATGTGTGTTGGGCAAGCTGCGCCAGAGGGACGGCGAGCGAGCGTTGCAGGCGTGGCATTGTGTCTTGAAAGCCGAGACCGCGCCAGAGCACAAGGTCAACTACTGTGAAGACCATGGTCTCGAGTTGTCGAGGTCACTGTTTCACCCGGTACATGTAGAGAGCGCGACAACCTCGTCACGATGCTTGGCAGTCCAGTGCAATTACATGCATGACAATTCTGGCTTGCGGTGCCGCTTCGTACCTGGCTAGCATCGAAGTTGAATCACAGCCAGTGTGCAGCTAGATTTTTGTCCACTCGTCTTGAGTCGTGTGACCCCAAAGCCATGACGTCGATGCGCCTCCCAGCAAGGAAGCCTCAACACCGCCAACTTCTGCACCATTGACACTGCCGTTCCCAGCCCACCGATGTTGCCTACCTTCTTTGCTGGCCGGATTCACCAGCCAGGGCAGCATGGGCTCGTCTCGACCACCAGACGCGCACAGCTGATAACTGACTGACTGGCCACCTCGGGAGCATGGTTCGGGACTTGCATCATTGGATCCAGACTCCTGTTATGGAATACCCGCGATGCCAACCGTCGACAGCCACACGCGCGTCTCTGCAAGACATGCGTCTCGGCCGCAGGGTCGTCACCACCCGGGTATGAACATCCTAGTCGCCGTCTCCGTGCCGAGTTCCGAACTGCCCACGGCACTGGGCCATTGGCTGGTGGTGGACGCCACCCGAAGTAAAACAGCCAACGGACGCAACAAGTCGGCACTCCGTAGGCGCTGCAGTGCCCTTTTGCCTTTACTCTGAGATGGATGGCGCACCCAACGGCTGCTCCCCCTGCTGTGGTGTTGCGATTGTGACGCGTCTGGGTTGCCGAGTCGGGTTGCCGTTCCGCCTCGCCAGCCGCGAGCCGCCCCTCGTCATCATGAGTGATGCATGACACGAAACGGCGACGGTGGGCGCAGCGACTGCATCACAACCCACGGATTACATACCGACTACCGCGAACGGGCGGCGGATTACTTCCTCACTGCGTCGCAGCCTGTCGTGCCTTCTCGCGCGCTCCCTAGGCAGGGTCGTCTCATCAACGGCTGCGAGCTCCCCTCGGCCCTTCTCACGACGCAGGCCGCCAGGTCATCGGACCAACATCGCAGCGGCTCGAGCCGTCCAGGAGCGAAACGCTACGAGCACGATCTTGATTGCGCCCTCGTCGCAGATCGGATCCGCAACGTCCGGTGTCGCCACGAGCCTCGGCCAACGGCTGCCATTGCGCCCCTGGACGATTGGCAGCCGACATCGCCATGCTGGCACCGCCGTCGACATCCTGCCACAAACACGCCATCTCAAAACGCCCTCCCCTCCCCCATCGACGACCTGACACGAGATTCGACGGTCGGGCGGAGCTCGCCCGGCAGCTGCCTCGATCGGGGCGCCCGTCGCGCCGCCATGCCCTTGGGCCATCATGTCCTCGACTGGGTCTGTTGAGAGCTGGCTCGGCGACGAGGACTCGCCCGTGGCCATCGCCCTGGTAGCCGCCGGGTCCGGCTTCAGCCAGCACCAGCTCGACATACTGCGCGTGATGTCCCTCGTCGTGGCCTCTGTCAGCTTCTTCGCGACCATGTTGGTCACCTTTTGGTTCGTCCGCATGAGGCGAAGCTTCCGGCACGAGCAAGTCCCCCTACTCCGTCCTTCGCCCTCGGCTGAAGCAGCCATGCTGACCCGACGCCTGCGCAGCCTCATCATCCTCCTCATCCAGAGCGACATGCTCAAGTCCACGTGGTTCATCGTCGGCGCCTCCTTCTCGCTGGCTCGCGGGTCCATCGCCCCCCAGTCGGCCTTTTGCCAGGCCAGCGGCTTCTTCCTCGCCCTCGGCATCGAGGCCAGCGACGTGGCCGTCGTGCTCGTCGGCCTGCACACGGCGCTGTACATCTTCCGCAGCGGCAACGGCCTGTACCCCTACCGCCGCGTCGCCTACTGGGCCTTTGTCCTGTTGCCGCTGCTGCTCGCGTCGCTGGCCTTTATCAACACGCCTGCCTATACCAACGCGGGCGAGTACTGCTACCTGCCCGTCAACCCCAGCTGGGCGCGGCCCGTACTCAGCTGGGTCCCGCGATACGTCATCCTCTTGACCATCTGCATCGCGTACGTGAGCACCTACGTCTACGTCAGCTTCCTCATGAAGGGCTTCGGCAGGGCCGAGACGGCGCGGGGGGAGGGCCTGCCGGCGGCCGGCAACCCGGGGCATCAGGGGCGGCGGACCGCCTCGGTTCCTCCCACGCCGCCGATTGCACATGACGGCATCGTGCCGCCGACGCCGCCGGGCGAGGCCGACTCGACAGACCGGCGGGACCGGAAACCATACTCCCACGCACGCCCTGGCAGTCGTAGCACCCATGCCCCGGAGGAGCAGGGATACCTGGCGCCGGTGCCCGAGAACGCCATCCAGCGGGAGATGCCCGCTGTCGGCATGGACCCGGCGGTCCCCTCGCACCAGCAAGTCGCATACTTGCCCCCTCCGAACCCCGAATCCGCCGAGTCGTGCCAGAGCACGCTGGGGGAGCGGCCGACGTCGAGGGGCGCGTCGACGCCGCGTGACATCCCCTCAACCCCATTGCGATCCAAGGCGAGCGCGCCGCGGCACTTTTGGAACCGCTCCCTGGCAGGCACGGCAACATCCTCGCCGTCCAACACCCGGGCCGCGCCGCCCCGCGAAAGCCCCGGCTCCTCGGCGAGCGCGTCCCACTCCCCGGCGGGCCCCGGCTCGGCCGGCATGGCCAAGACGCGCGACAAGATCCGTCGCCAGACGCGCCAACTCTTCATCTACCCCATCGTGTACATCGCGGTGTGGATCATGCCCTTTGTCACCCACGTCGCACGACAGCACAACCCCTCGTTCGGGCTCGTCTTCGCCTCCCTCATCAGCCTGGCCGTGCAGGGAACCGCCGACTCGCTCGTCTTCTCCATCCTCGAGAAGCCGTGGCGGTCCCCCCGGCGCGCCTACGGCTCGGACTGGCGCTTCTGGCGCGCGGCGCGCGGCGCGACGGCCACTGCCGGGCGCACGCGCGAGGAGA
>PKSG01000033.1:0-29518 GCA_002916505.1 Tolypocladium paradoxum
CGCCGCCGACGAGTGCGAGCCGCCGCCGCTGCCGCCCGCGAGGTGGACCGCGTTGGCGCCCCCGACGGCAGAAACGGTGCCCGAGGCGAAGCGGGAGACGTGCTGGATCGACGTCAGCGTCGTGCGGTCCTCGGGCCGCGCGTCGAGCGTGTTCCCCGGCGTCGCCTGCGCCGAGCTCGTCATGAAGCCGGCCCTCACCAGCTCGTCCGTCTGGGCGCTCGCCAGGTCGCCCTTTGACAGCGTCTGGGCCGTCGGGTTCGCCCTCAGGAACTCGACGAACCCATCCGCCGCCTCGTCTGATACGTCGGCCTTCCTCACCATACCCTCAAAGTCCGAGCACTCGATCAGCGCCTCGCCCACGCCGCCCCTCCGCTCGACCCTCACTTTCCTCACCATGCCCCTGCCCATGAGTTCGGCCACCTCCCGCTCCGTCCTGCTTGGCGCGCTGAGCACCGCGTTCAAGTGTCCCAGCGTCACGATCGGCGGCGTCGATGCCCTGTAGTTGAGCACCTCGGCTATCCTTGTAGACTTGAGCCCCGTCTGCGGGACGGGCGTGAACATCCTCGACCGGATGTACCTCATGGCCTGCACCACGTCCCGCAGCGTCAACTCCTCTTCCAGTAGTTTCGATATCCCGACGTCGGTGAGCTTGTCTTGGAAGAAGCCTTCATCCTCCTCTGCTGGCTTCGTTGCCTTTCTCGAAGACGATGAAGGGGCGCCTGGTCGTGGTTGTGCTGGCCGTGACGGCTTCTTCACCCGATTCGACTTTCCCAGTATCGAGCGTAGACTTTGTGGCATTTTCCACGTATTTTTGATGAGATGCGCTCATGAATGGGTGGAGGTTGAGTCGAGTTTGTCGAGTTCTCTCTGATGTGTTCAACGTGGCGACTAGCGTATCTGGCCGTCGCTGCACTGCGCCCAACAAGAATAAGGAGCTGATCAAGGCGAATGGATGGATTGGAATAGCAGATATCCACACAACCTTTTAGACTCACCTGTCTCAACAGAGCTGGAGGCTGATAGAGGTGAAGGTTGACAGAAGCTCAGTGCGCAAGTGCGGGTGACAGACTACCCTGGAGCCCGTTGCCAACTCTGGCCATGGCAAGCTTACTAACTGCAATAGCTCTCACCAAACTCGTCAACAGCGTTGATTCGAACTGCCTCTGCCTACTTCGCATCAGAGAAATTCTCTCATTCAGAATATTCAATGCTTCAATTAATCAGCAACGCTAAGCCGCTCGCAAAAGCCGTAGATGTACAGACTTGCATCCTACGCCCCTATCCAGCCATGGCCAAAATGTACGACGTGATGGAGCTCATACGCTCAGTCGTAAGCTTCAGCGAGATCCTCAAGAGCTCCCTCGCCACATCCGGCTCGTTCCTCTGAAGCTTCTCCCAACAATCCCGATCCATCAGCCAGACCACGCAGTCCATATCAACCTGCGCTGTTGCCGTCCGCTCCGTCTCCGAAAAGAAAGGCAGCTCGCCACAGGTAGTCCCCGCCACGATGCTCTCACAGAGCCACCCTTGTGGTAGGTCGTACTCGGCGCGGAGGATACCACGCTCGACGAGGTAAAAGCCGTTGGCCTGCTCGCCGCGTTGGAAGAGCACTGTCCCGGCTGCGTATTCCTTCCGCTTGAAGTAGGCTGTCGCCTGGAACCAAAAGTCCTCGTTCTTGTCGCTTAGCCCCTGGAAGATTTGAAGCATGAGCCGCAGCGGCTCCTTGAAGCTCTGCCATTTCGATGGGCGTTGGACCTCCACGCTGATGATGGCTTCACGCGCCGCCTCGACGAGGTGGTTGTGTCGAGGCGAGTTGAAAGCCGGGTCAAATGAGGACAATGCCGATGTCGCTGTGGTTGTTGGAACGTCGAGGTTGGCCGTGGCAATCCGCTTCGTCGAATTCAACTCCTCCTGCCTCGCATAGAGCGTCTTTAGAAGTTCGTTTTCGCAGCTCTCCAAGGCCGAGTTTAGATTCGGCAGCATCATGACTTCGATCTTATCAGTGCCGAGGCCGACGGCGCGAAGGTTGCGCCCCAGCTGACTTTCCGCATCTACGCCACTGAGGACAAAGAGCACGCCTTTGTTGTCGAGGAGTCGGCTGATGGTGTTGAAGGCTTCGCCGGCCGAGTAATCGAGGCCGCTCACGTGCCACAAGTCCAGAATAAGGAACTTGATGGGCTTCTTCGCGAACGCGCTGTCATCCAGAATTGCCCGGATCTTCGCCTCGACACTGACAATGGTGCCGAAGAACAAGTAGCCGGTGAGCTTGATGATGTAAATCTGTTGGCCAACCTGGCGCAGGTAATGGTGTTGTGACGGGTTGCGCCGGACAGTCGAGGTGACAATGTCACCGTCGTACGTGCCCCTGATAGCCGACACCCTTGACGTTTGGATGATTAGCGAGACGAACGCCAGGAGAATTCCCACGCCAATGCCAACGACAAAGTCATGGACTCCCATGACCAGGACAATCACAATGACGGTGAGGTACTCGGCCAGCTTGAGCTTCTTGCGCGGAAGCCACACGGCTTCCAGGAGCAGCTCGAAACCGAGATCAAAGATGAGGGTCCCAACCATCATGACGGGGATGAAGCCGATGATTGAAGGGCCAACCAGCATTACACCAAACGTGAGAACCGCCAGAATAAAGCCCGCAAGCCGCTTGTCGCCACCTGACCGAATGAAAAACACGGTGTTGGCGTATACTAGGTAGTTCTGAATGCTGCCAAAACAGCCAGACAGAAAGTTGGAGTAGCCATGGAGCTTTAATTCCTTGTCAAGGTCTGCATTGTCCTCGCCGCAGTTGAGTGCCAGGGCTGGGACGTTGATGGGGACGTGCAAAATGCCAAAGAAAGTCAGGGCCAGCATCGCTGGAACCACTGCAGCGACAGCATCCCAACGTACCAGCTGAAGTTCTGCCCATTTGTTAGCCCTAGATCCTGACACATTCTCGGCAATGGGAGGCAACTTACGGTATAGGGTGTAAAAGTACCACCACGGTTCGTCCGGCGGCGGACCCTTGAAAATCCAACCGTGGTCGCGTAGGTTGTCGGTATCCAAGACATCGATTGACACAACCAAAATGTAGAAGATGCAGGGTATGGCGAGGATATATAGGGGTAGGAAGTACTTGTTTCGAACCTTTGCCTGTCCGTAGAACAGAATGATTGCCAAAACAAGGGGAAAGATCCAGAGCAGCACGGTGTCGGACTCCGTCAGCTTCTTCAGCGTGTCGAGATTATACTCGAGACTGCCTTCCAGCCGCGCCGAAACCTCGAACCCGGTGGTGATCAAGAACCACCCGACCCCGCCAATACAGCCGATCAGGATGTGTCTTGGGATGAAGCCGACCATGTAGCCGAACTTGAACTTGCCCATGAGATAGAAGACAAGGCCCGTCATCATGGAGCTCACAGCATACGACACTATGGTCGTCGCGATCACAGCATCTGGATTCTCTGGGCCAACTCTCTCTGTGATCTTCTGCGCCATGTTGTGAAAGAAGGGGACAACTTCAATCTATACTCAGATTAGTCAAGACGGAAAGCCATAAGCGAATGCAAAACGTACCAGCTCCGAGCCAATCGCTCCCTTGAAAATGCTTCCAGAGGAGAAGATGACTTGGGAAACAATTGTGCTGACGTAGTAGATGGAGATGCCCGCCGACCCCAGATGGGAAAAGATTGGGTTTCCGAGCGGGAACAGTATCATGCCTGGGTAGGTCAGTAAACATTGAGCCAGAAACATGGGGGGGAATGGGACTCACCATAAGATAGAGCGTCTAGGATGTTGAGAAGCAGGCCCACGACCACGGCAGGGAGGCAGGAGACGGGGTCCACGATTGCATTCTGCCAGATTGCCTTGCGGTTCCAACGGCGAGGGTCCACAGCCACCGCAGCGGCATGAACGACATGGCCCTCGATCTTGTGGCCCCGCTCGACGATCCCACGGAGCCACATCTTCCCAGGCGAAGGTTTCTGCCCCTCCATTTCTCCAGCATCGTCGTACGCATCCTCGGACGTTGCGCCGCTCAATAGAGGCGTCTCCTCGGCGACGACCACCTCGGGGCTCTCGCGTCGCCGCTGTGGCTCAACATGATCCGCGTCAGGTCGTGGACGTTTCGGCTTCGCGTGTTGGACCCCGGCGGATGAAATGGGCGCGTCGGGGAGCACCGACTGTGGAGGCGACCTCTTGAGAAGATTGGATAGCACAGAAGGCCCGTCGTCCTCTTCTACCGCATTGGTACCTTCGTCCTCTGGTGTCGGTGACGGCGGTTCCGAAACTTCGTGGATCGTTTGTTGGGAGGTACACGCATCATCCTCCGTCCGTTCGGTGGCGTCGTGTTCTGGCCTGAATAGATCCTGGACCGATGTTTTGGAGCGATGCAAGAACGAGGGCCTTCGCTGAGCCGAGCCATCGGAGAGGAGATAGCTAGCCAGCTCGGCCGTGTCTTCGCGGACGGTGCGCGCATTCTGCTCGCTGTCGACGGGTGCTACCTCGCTGGTCAGTACCTGTGGTCATAGTCACAACATCACGTTGGCTCACCTAGCTGTTCGCGCACCGACGCATGGATATACGATCGGATCGGCTCCCTGAATCCCTTGGGCGAGCCCACCGAGGATGACAGCTGCTGCTGGGAGGACGCCGCGATCGGCAGCGCAGAGCCGTACAGGTGACTGAGGCTTTCTGTGCTGTCGCTGAGCTGCTGGTCTGGGTGGGACGACAGGCTCGACGCCCTCCTCCTCCACGGGGAGAAGCCCAGGATGGAGCTTGACATTGTTGACACCGATGCCGGCAGCTGCCCAAGAGCGGACGACCCTCTCGTCTAGCAGCGTCGCATCGGCAGCGGCTGTACGGGAGACGGGCAGAGCGTCCAAGATTGCGTCCGCGGCGTGTGGCGGAGGAGGAGCAGGACGAGGGGGATGAGGGGTCGCAGGCGATGATGTTGCAAAGGATGGCAGCCAAAATCAAGGCACAGGGGGAAGAGTTTGGCGGCCGGCCTCGGTGTTTCTGGTGGGATGGATGGAAGCTTTCGAGCTTGGAGGAACCTTGCTGACCCCAGAAGTTTGCCGATCAAGCCAGGCCCGCCAGAGACGTTGCAGGGATAGCGTTGCAGGGATAGATAGCGTTGCAGGGATAGCGTCGAGCCCTATCGCATTACGAGTACGTAGGTCGAGGGGGGGATGATAACGACCTGATGAACAATCTTTATTGCATCATCAGGCCGTCGACCAGCCGCCAACTCCGCCGGCAGCCTTTTGCTACGGAAGCACATGGGATATGAGGCAACGAATCGAGTATCGCTCGAGCTGCTTGCAGGAGGAGCTCTGCTCTTCCGGCTCCGATCATGCAGCGGTTGGTCCAATCGGTTGGTTGCAATTGCGTCAATGCGATGCAATCATGCAATGTGCTTCTGACAGTGTGGGGTAGCGGGTGTCGGCGCCTGATTGGCTTCCAGGGCCGCTGTCTGGTCTTCATCAACACGCCACAAACGCGCATCTTTGCGTCTGCAAGAGCTCATATCCCCTTCTCGGACATGTTCCACATGTCTATCCTGGTCTGACGTCGTCGTACGTTCACACATTCGCGGTCCATTGCCATCCCGTCCCAGCCTCGATCCATCGACGTGCATACGTCTGTCTGCACAACCCCCATGTTCCGCGCCTCGGAGCTCCATCGCATTACGCAATCCTTGATGCCACCTGTTCTGGGCCCTCCAGATCCCGGGTCGTAAAATGACAGCTCCGACGCAGCCCAGTTGATCGCGATTGGGCATTCTCACACCGCACTCCCCGTCGATGCTCGTCGGCGTAACGCTGTCCCATTGTTCCCGCTCCTGGTGGCACAGTCTGCCGCCCCCAACCGTCTTTGCAGATATGCCCGCGTGACTCCCGTCTTGACAAGGTTGCACATGGCCTTTGGCGGCCTCGACCCTCTCTCCAAGCTCCTTCGCGTTCTTGTGAATAATATCGTTGCATCGAGTGCTCGGCGTCGTGGCACGACGGTCGAGCTGTTCCGTAGCCGCAGACTTGACCAAGAATTAGATGACGCTGAGCCATCACGGTTCCCCATTCACGGCTCAACGCTCCGTAGGCAGCGTCTTAGCTCAGTTTCTGCAGATAACCCTGAGCAATCAGTCGTTCCACGTCTCCCTGCCGAACATAGAACTGGCTGTTCTTGGTCAAGGTGATTGCACTACAAGGCCGCTGTTAGCTGTCATGTTCATGGTCGGGCGAGGAAGCGCGGCACGTGCCCGTATTCCGTCTGTATCTCGCCAGCATCCTTGAGTACCCGGACGTCTATAAACAGATCGCGCGGCGGCTCGAGACTTCCCGTGAGGTCGACATCTGTCCATTGGCCCTTGTATGCAGCCAACAGGTCGCTGTACTGCCGCACATATTCCTCTTCCTGGGGACTGAGGCTGCTCGTCGACCCGCCGCCTCCTGCCTGTGGAGCGCCATTGGCACCGCCGTTGGACTCGCGCACTTGCTGTCCCGACAGATCGACGACGTCGGACCCATTCCATACCAGCTCTTCGAGCTTGTCCGTCCGGGTTCGGTGGTACGCGAGCAGGCATCGCTTGTTCCGTCGCATGGACAGGTGGTTCACCAGCAATGTGCAGGCGACAGCTTGGTCTGCAGCCGGATCAAAGGTGCCCTGAAAGGGCTCCAGGAGGTCGGCAACATCTTTGTCGAGGTCCCTGACTTCTCTCGTCACCGCGCGTACGATCTCGGCCTGGTAAGGCGGTAGATGCGCGAGGTTCTTCGTCCTCTTGGCGTGTTGGACCTGCGATGAAGAGTTGGAGCTTTGTTCAGCTGTCGCGTGGTGGACGGGGAGGGCATCGTACCAGCTTGACTCCCAAGTCGCCGTACATTGTGCTGGCAACCTCTGCTACACTGACTGCCTGGCCCGGCAGTCGATTTAGCCAGACTGACCACGGCGGTGTTTGAAGCAAGTGGAAGCTGAGCACAACGCGGGCTGAGATGTCGACGCGTTAGGTACCCCGCTGACACCGCTTATCGAGATAGCCCCAAGCTCCTTCGGCTGTGCCCCACCATCTCGACATGCAGGCCTCGATTTCTCAACATCATTTACGGGACGCCAGCTGTTACGGGTATGCAGCGGTATTCTTTGCAGAGTCCATGTCTAGCGAATACCGCGATCAGAGTTGGTCCAGCAAATTCCGTGTATAACTAGGCCGTCTATGTTTAGGGTTTTTGTACAATTTCTACTTTCCGTCCGTCGTCGGCCTCTCCTCGCAAGGTAGGATGGCTTCCGCCTCTTGTTTGTGACGGCTCTTGGCTTGTTGGAAGCATGCGTTTCTCCATCGTTGGCGGCCATTGTGCCTTGGATTGGCGAATATCGGGAGCACAAAGACGAGTCTAACAAGTACCAGTGGCTGCTGTCTGGTTTGCACTCTTTCGCAATTGAGATTGAGCACTGGGCAGGACGGAAGCTGGGACCCCCACTAGCTTTCGGCGCGGAGCCAATATGATGAATGAATACGAGTATGTCGAATCCTCAGCAATGTCAACATCATACAGTTGTATCGGTAGCTAAGAGAAATTGAACTATACCGTGTCAAAGCATGAAAGGCAGAACTTGCTTGTATCAGAGACTGTGAGTAGAACAGGACCAGCATGTTCATCGGCGAGCAGGACGACAGGGAGGCGCGTCACGTTGGGGCTGATTGTTACAATGACTGCAGGTTACAATGACTGCAGGTTGAAAATTGGTCCGGGCTCTTCATATAGCTTGCTCTTAGCCAACGGAGCTTTGTGATTTGATCGACAGAGTGGTCGTGGAAACGCAACGTTTCATAGCGGTGTTCTTGACTTGACCATCACGGACGAACTCTTCGCCCTTTCCAGCCCTCCATTGCATCAAAGGGCGCATCAAAGGGCGACACCAGGCATAACTAATGCCATTGAAAGGCACAGTACTTACTGCAAGACTTGAGGTCCCAAGACTGAAGGCCAGCTTTGAGACACTCTGGAGCTTAGCCTCTCTGATTGAGGCATGCTCAGCTGCAGTGAGCTAAAGACGTCCAATTCCCCACCACCGGCCCTTCAGTGTCGATGGCGATCTGGCATTTGCGTCATAGCATGCGGGGGCACATAAGGGTGATTCGCAATGCTCGGCTTGTAAGAGGACGCAAGTCTACACCATGCAAAGGACCTTTCAGTGCCAGGAATGGCTCGGGTGTCTCGCAAATGCCGGTCTGAGCAGAGAGAAAGTATAACTGTGATGTGCGCGTTAGCGCGCGTCTCTCGTACGCAAGTCGATTGGCAAGGCAGTAGAGCAAGAGCAAGGTTCAGAGATGCACGTTGTGCTGGTTGTTTCGTCAATTGGCGGGTCTTGAGGCCGCCTCCGAAACACGGACCAATTTGTCTCATCATGAAGGGTAGGAGAGCTTGAAAACGCATAGCTGCAAGCGAGGGGAGGGGAGGGGAATATCGAGCATACCTGAGGATGGTCAGTTGGTCACATCCAGGGGTCGCCATGGAGGCACTGCTGGATCATTGTGCGCCGAATCCACAGTAGCCAGTTAGACTAGTTGATAACGGAAGCCATTGTGAGTGTATGGGGACATCCGGGTGAGTCATGTTGGTGGCATCACAGGAACGGAGGTCGAGCAGGAAGTACGGTGAAGGAAGTTGGATGAGAATTCTCTGCGTCGAAATTTATACTCAGGGTGCTCTTCTGGGAGCGGATCTCGGGACGGTGTGCCCGTCCGGATAAGGGTCGGTCCGAGTGCCGCGTGCTGTGAGGTTCGACGTAAGAGCTACTGTAGCCTGCCTGGTGGTGCTGGAGCTCCATCAGCCTTCCATTCCCTCCACTCGATTCTCCTCCACTTTGACAAGCGGGATCACGCCGCCATCCTGTCAAAGTCAGTCGCCATGCCTATTGCCCCCATCATCACGTTCAAGGCTGGCCAGTGCGGCGTCGTAAGTTTTGCCGCGTCATTACTCGACACTGTGTGCGTCTGGGGTCGCCTGTTACTGACCATGATAACGATAGATCTCGTCGCCGCCGGCCAAGGTCAGGCCCCAGGCAGAGCCTGGCTACGTTTACCTCTACTCCGAGGATGGTAGGTCATGGTCGTATCGCCTTGGTACTCGCTCCGGTGTGCTAACGACCCCCAGACTTGGTGCATTTCTGCTGGCGGAAGCGGAGCGACCCGCTCGACGACCCAGAGCTCGACCTGGTGATGGTTCCCACCGACGGCAGCTTCGTTCCGTACGAGCACAACACGGCAACACGACCGACTGCGAAGACGAACGGCCGCATATTTGTCCTAAAGTTCGCCTCGTCCTCCCAGCGCTACCTCTTCTGGATGCAGTCCAAACCGCAAAGCCGCAACGGGGATGCCGGCTGGTTTAGCCCGCGGGACCGCAAGATTGGAGACATTGTCCACCGCCTTTTGCAAGGTGAAGAGGTCAACGTGACCAGGGAACTGGCAGCGGTCCGCAACGTCGATGACCGACGAGACGACGATGACGACGAGCCGATGGAAGATGTCGAGGCCCACCGTCGTCCTCACGACCATCGTGGCGGCGGAAGCGGTGGCGCAGGCCCCGACGCGACTGGAGGAGACGTCAGAGAAGAGGGCGAGGGCTCGAGAGAGGGCGGGGCCGACGGCGCAAGAGCGTAGGTGATTCCCATCTCATGGCTCATGACAGACGGCGGTTGAAGCCGCAGGTGTCAGAGAAAAGAAACGAGTTTTGGCGCAGCTTTGGAGTCAATGGACATACTATTAGAATCCATCTCGTTTTGGAGAAGAAGCCAATCAAGTGACATGACGGATTGGCGGTCCATTATGGCAAGTGCAGTGGGCTGACCATCTTTCTTATAGAGCTTCTTCATCAGCCCCAGATGCAGCCGCCGCAGTGAGAAACTTCCTAGAGTCTCTGAGGGGCCAGCCTGGACTCTCTGGAGGTCAACAGCAGCAGCAGGCCGATCTGCCGTACCCGTACCTCAACCACCTTCTGACGACGTCTATAACAATTCCAATGGTGGAGGCTGCAACCTCGGAATTCGCAGATTCCCTCATCAACTTTCTGCCACCGGCTGTCGTGGTGCTCGCCAGTGGTTCGCCTGACTTTGATGGCAAGTTCGAGCCATCAACTGAGGCTGTGGAAGCCGCCAAGGCATCCCTTTCCCTGGACGACAAACGAACCTTGCTCAAGAAGGTGCTGAGGAGCCCACAGTTTCAACAGGCCTTGGGAAGCCTGACTATGGCTCTTCGGGACGGAGGCTTGCCCGGAGTTGCGGATGCGCTTGGAGTGAGGGTTGAGAATGGCGGATATCTCCAAGACGGTGGCATGCCGATGGGCGGCGGGAATGCCGTCAAGGCGTTTGTGGAGGGAGTTAAGAAGACGGTTCAGGAGCAAAATCCATGAGTGGCCAAAGAAATGGCAACACATGAACGTTGCTCTCTATGGAGCTGGCTGTATGATTATGAGGCCTACATACCAACTGAGGTAGGTACCTTCACATAGACGGAGAAGGACGCTCAATAGTGAATGCCTTTCAACGTTGACCACCGTCTCTCTGTCCCTCTACAAGCGGACTATAAGCAAACGCTATAAACAACAGACTGCATTCCATCAAGTTCGGCCCGAGGAGTGAGGCAGCAGCCTGCCTCTGAATCACCCATGGTGAGGCCTGGCCGGGCCCTGGCAGGTTTGCCCCGCGAGACCCCAAAGGCCTGGAAGGCCACCACGTCTACGAGCTCCACTTTCGTCCACCTTGCATCTTGCACCCTCAACACGCGTCACTCCTCGCGGTTCCTCGCACGTCTGCACGTCTGCACATCGAACGCAGTCGCGATGGACGACAAGTTTCCGACCAACCCGGAGGAGTTCGATGGCGACGATCGCATCTCGTTCTCCAAGCTCGACAGCAAGTTCATTGCCGTGCACGACGACGGCACCGAGTTCGAGTTTGACGCGGAGCTGAAGCGATGGCTGCCTACCGAAGAGCCGCCCTTGGACTCGACCGAGTACGGAGGCGAGGCTTCGGCCCCTGAGGGTGACGAGGGCACGCAGAAGAAACGAAAGCAAGCGACGGCCAATGGATCCGAGGTAAGCCCCTAGCCGAGGCCTTCGGTGCCATGGTTTCCGCCATGGCAACGTCGCGCAGCCGCAAACGCTGACTCTTGCTTCCTACCAGAGTGCCGAGTCGTCGCGTCCCAGCAAAAAGACCAAGCCCCCCTCTAAGCCCAAGCAAAACACCGCGGTGTACGTGACGGGCCTGCCCAGCGACGCGACCGTGTCCGAAATCCACGAGCTGTTCTCCCGAAAGGGCGGCCTCATCGCCGAGGAAATCGACAGCGGCTCGCCGAGAATCAAACTCTACAAGGACGAGTCTGGCAACTTCAAGGGCGATGCCCTGATCGTGTTCTTCAAGCCGCAGAGCGTTAGGATGGCCATCATGCTCTTGGACGACACCTTCTTCAGGTACGCCGCCAATGGACATGGAGAGGGGAAAATGCGCGTCGAAGAGGCCGATTCCAGCTACAAGAAGGTACAGTATGACCAAGAAGGCGGCGAGGCGGCTTCCGAGGGCGGCGGGCAAGTGGAGAGTCGGCGATCGAAGAACGACAGAGATCGACAGAAAGTCATAAAACGAACTCAGAAGCTCGACGCCAGACTCGCCGACTGGAGCGATGACGAGGATGATCGATTCAAAGCTCTGACAGGAGCCAACAACCCGAAGCGATCCAAGAAGGTGGTTCTCCGCCAAATGTTCCGAATCTTCGAGCTCGAGGAGGACCCAGCCTCCATCCTGGAAATCAAGGAGGACATCCGCGAGGAGTGCTCCAAGGTGGGAACAGTCACAAGTGTCGTGCTCTATGATCAGGAGCCAGAGGGCATCGTCACGGTGAAGTTCACGGACGCAGATGCTGCGGTCGCGTGCGTCAACGCTATGAACGGACGGCCTTTCGACTGCCGCGTGGTGCATGCAGAACTCGCCACGGGAAAGGAGAAGTTCAGAAAGAACGACAAAACGAAGGATGACTCGGGCTCGGAGTAGAGGTGGAGTCTTGAGAAGTGTACAACAAATGTATTATCAATGTTCAGATACCCCAAGCCAACGCGACCATGGACCAGCTAACAATGGGAGAGTTCCAGAGGATAAGACGTGATGCATCACAGCCATGAGTCCCGTGACAAGACGTTTTCAAACGCACTTGGGAAACGCGTCCAGCTCGACACGCTCTGCGAGGATGTACCAGATTGCTGCCTCGATGATTCTGTAGGTGATCTGAAGCTCCTGCTCATCTGCACGTGGCGTGTCAGCCGTTGATGTCTAGACGTTGGCGCCGGGGAATGGAACTCACTTCGAGGAGCGTACACCATGACAAAGTCCTGCGACACGGGCATATGCAGCAGCCAGTCCTGTCGTGCCAGGGGGTGTCTCTGCCCCCAGCCCTTGCTCAGGATCTCCCTGATGTCGTCTGGGTGCAGGCACATGTGCATGGAGTGGTCGGAGTCGTGAACATGGCAGATTTCCCCCTGGCAATTTGTCTGCAAGGGATGTCGCGCGAACAGAGCCAGGCCGTGCTTCTCGAGACACGACCGCTCGGTGCCAAATTTCAAGGGGTTGCGGATGCCCAGCTTCTCCATGGCCCGGCGGAGGGACAGGTAGCATCGCCGCGATCCATGCTGGTCCAGCTGTCTCTGCGGCGCGATGCCGGCCACGAGGGGCCGGGGCCCTGCTCGGTACGGGAGAGGCTGTCGACGCAAGATACCCTGGCTCGGCACGCGGTCGGGGTCGGGTTTCGGGGCTGAGAAGGGGTCACGGAGGGCCCAGAGGCGGAGCCAGGATATGCGGAGGTAGCCTCGGAATGTGGACGGCGTGCCGCCGGGGCCGAGGTTGACGAAGTTTTGGTAGTCGTTGCGCACCAGGAGGAAGACGGGCGTCAGGCCCACGAGGACCTCGGTCAGGTGCGAGCCCAGGAAGTGGATGAAGAGGACCAAGGACAGAGCCAGGGCGAAGATGGCCGGGCCGTCGAGAGTGACGGAGATGGGCCGCTGCTGGAACCCGCACGATGCATTGAACGCCGGCTCTTCTTCAGGCTCGCCTCTGAGCTCGTGCGTGGGTATGGCGGTGACGGTTTGCGTGGGTGCGACTGTCGTGGACATGGTGGAGATGGATGCACGATTGTACGGGAAGCGTCGAAGGTACTCGGTATGATTGCCAGCTCTGCTCTAACAAGCAGCCGAGGGAGCGTGGGCGATTGCCTTTCCTCACGACATGTGCAGGCGGCATACCTAAGGTACCAATGGTCGAGCAATGGAGAAGATGGCGCTGGGAGATCACACGTCGAGAAACGAAGAGAAGCAACACATCGTCCCCGCCGTGATAGGCCACGCCAGCGCAGGGGGCTTGGCCCTGCAGCCCGCTGTCGTCGGGTTATTGGAGAAAAGTCGGATCTTGCCGTGGTGCTGCAGGTTCACCCAGACCGGCTGTGGGTGCGGCCAGATGGCTGGGTGTCGGTCACGCCCAGCCATGACGTTGGGCTGAGGCTATTGCATCGCGGCACGGATGCACGGATGAGGGGACAGCCAGCCCCAGGGCACTAGCCAGCGGTGGCTGCTGCCAGTCGCGGGGAAGCAGGCGGCGAGACGTTGGAGACTGCGGCGAGACTTGGAGGCTGTTGGAGTCGGTCACGGAAGCTCGGTGGTGCCCATTGCATCCGGCACCCAGGCTCGACAGCCGAGTCCAAAGCATTCCTCTTGAAAAGTTTACCTTGATCGCATCACGTACATCGGAATCCAAGGTAGCTGCTTGACATGGCTCCCTTCTCACCCGTCCCTTCATACGTCCTCGGCACAGCCTGCATCGGCCGCGGCCTGATGGCAATCCTCTCACCGCGAAATGAATACGCTCACGTCGGCCTGCCGCTGGAGTCTCATGCCGCTGCCGCTGCCGCTGCCGCTGCCGCTCCTCACGGCGGTCCTCGCAGTGGCTTCGCGTCGCCGCTCATGTACTTCAAGGGCATACGTGAGATTACCTTTGGCCTGACGCTGGTGGCGCTGCAGCGGCAGGCCGACGAGGAGGCCGTCACGACGGTTGCGGCCGTCTTGTCGCTCGCGAGGTTCGCCGATGGGCTGGTCGTCTGGTTGAACGGCGGAGAGGAGCTTCGATGGAGGGCGCTGGGCCATTGGATCACGGGTGCTGGCTTTCTCGGGTGGGTGATTTGGAGGTGGAGCTATTGAGGTCATTTTGATGGATGCAACCCTCCACGGGACGGCCTGGACGGGTTTCAAGGAAGCCTTCAAGACTCGTCAGAGTTTAATTCAGTCTTTCCATGGGGGTGTTGACAGCAAAGGGCGGCTTGGCGGCTCCGTTGCTCCGCAACCACGCTTGTCCCCACATGGTCAACACTGACCGTCGACGACTCACTCTCGTGCGCAGCTCAACAACCACCACAGCTGCCCCTTGTGGAGGCCGCATCTTCATTCTTGATATTGAAACCCGTCGCTGCATCTTTCCCTCTTTGCGCTATTCCCCACCTCTTGTAGAGCGGCCGGGACATTCCAATCCTGCACGTGGATGACTGCTCTTCCCGTGGCCCAACTTACACTCCCGCATTCCTTGCGCGCCATAGACTGAGACACACCCTCCGCCTCAGGAGAGGCTCTGCGAGTTTGTACGTGGGGAGAATCCGCCGCCATCACGGCTGTCGTCACCCGCTGACCTGGAAGTTTCAGTCCTCGCGAGTCGAGCCGACATGGGGCTTCTTTACAATCCGCTGCAGCCACGCGAGCGGCGGCTACCGCTGTACCAGAAGCTCGATTCCCCAACAAAGGAACGGTATTCCAACGACGGATACGAATCGTCAGATGTCGAATCAGACGGGTCCTCGTCGACCTCGTCACTATACAGCTCGAGAGACGTCTCCGACTCCGCTCCCAGCGGCTCCTTTCTACTACCGAGGCGGCACCCGCCTCCGCCCAAACGGAAATCTGGTCTCTATCCCTATCGCCTACCGACAAAGGTCACCCGCTATGTGGTCATAGGCGTGGTGGGGACCATCGTCCTCATGATACTCAGCCTGGTACGGGCCAGCCAGGTAGAGAACTGGAGGGTGGCCAACGGCAAGGTTAACACTCCGGCACCGCCGCCTCCGACCTGGGAGAAGTTCCCGTTCCTGGAAAGATATTACGGTGGAGTACGGACGTTGAAGCCCATGCGAGAGGCCAAGCCAGAGTATCCTCGCCCGAATGCGCCCGTGGCTTTGGCTCCGCTAGGAGGTCAGCCAAGCAAAAGACAGAGTGAGGGCGACGCGGAGCAAAGAGACATCCCCGCGAGCAAATCCTGGGAAGACTATCCGTCGGGGAACAAGGAGCCCAGCATGCAGGAATGCTTCCTCGACAATGCCGGCAAAATCCGGCCTCCGCCTCTGCGGTACTACGAGGGCCGCCCGACTGGCTTTCCCGAGAACGTGGCCGGCTCGTACGAGGTCCTGAAGCTCCCGGAAGACATTTGCTTCGAGCGCTATGGCCGGTACGGCCCGTACGGCTTTGGGTACTCTGCCCGCACCGGCGGCTTGGGCGCGGGAGAGCACGGTGAGAGGGAGGGCTCCGAGGCCGTCTGGGACAAGACGCCTCGTGTCGACTTCCGGGACGTGGACTGGGCCGATGTGCAGCGCCGATGCTTCAAGACCAACGCCGACCGCTTCAAGGAGCTGCCCAAGACGACGGCGACTCCGCACGGCTTCTACATTGGCGACGTTGACTCTACTAGCATTGCGACTCGGGATGTTGCAGCCAACACGACCGACGAGACCGCGACCCGAGCGGGCCGTGTTGGATCCGACAGCCAAGCGGAGAAGGACACGTCCAAAGCTCAGTTCTCCAAGAGCGGCAAGGCAGACAACAGCAAGGCCGAGAAGAAGGCGAGGACGGCCGTTGTCGTCCGGTGTTGGGACGAGTATCTGTTCCGCGAGGACGACATCGCCAACATCCGTTCCATGATTTCAGAGCTGGCTCTCGCGTCTGGTGGTCGCTACGACGTCCATCTTCTGGTCCAGGTCAGGAACGATGCCCACCACCCCATCTTCGCCGACCACGAGGCATACGAAAAGAGGATCCGAGACACCATCCCCAAGGAGTTCCGGGGCCTGGTCACTCTCTGGACTGAGACGCAGATGCTGTCGCTGTACCAGGGCATCTACGACCTGTGGAGTCGCGGACCCGAGCTGCCCGTCCACGGCGTCTACCGCGGGCTGTCAATGGCGATGCAGTACTTTGCCTACATGCACCCCGAGTACGACTTCTTCTGGCAGTGGGAGATGGACATCCGCTACACCGGCCACTACTACGACTTTGTCACGAAGCTCGAAGAGTGGGCCAAGGCCCAGCCGAGAAAGGGTCTCTGGGAGCGCAGCTCGCGCTTCTACTTCCCCACCGTCCATGGCTCTTGGGATGACTTTTCGCAGATGTCTCGCGTGCAGAGCGAGATGGGCGTCGTTGGCTCGGACAATATCTGGAAGAACATGCCTGGTGCCCATGAGAAGGCACCCGAGGCCGTGTCCAAGAATGATAAGACCGTCTGGGGTCCACGCCGGCCGTCAGACCCCAACGACTGGTTCGGCATTGAGAACGACCCTGTCCCTACGAGCCCCTACGACGGAGATGGCTACCAGTGGGGCGTCGGAGAGGAAGCCGACTACATCTCGCTCAACCCCATCTTTAACCCGGACGGCACGACTTGGATGCTCAAGGACGACATTACGGGCTTCAACCGCTCGCACGCCATGCCTCCCCGTCGGGCAGCCATCATCACCACGTCGCGCATGTCCCGCCGTCTGCTCATGACGATGCACAAGATGACGGCGTACAAGAAGCAGTTTGCCTTTCCCGAGATGTGGCCGGCCACGGTCGCCCTCCAGCACGGGTACAAGGCCGTCTTCGCGCCGCACCCCGTCTACGTCGACCGGTGCTGGCCCGTCGACTACATGGCGCAGACGTTCAACGGCGGCCACGACGGCTCCAGCGGCGGCTCGCGGACGAGCATCTTCGGCGACCGCGAGCACAACATGCACGGGCTCAGCTGGTTCTACAAGTCGGGCTTCGCGCCCAACCTCTACCGCCGCTGGCTGGGGCTCAGGGTCAACAACGACGGCGGCGAGGAGTTTGAGACGACCGAGGACAGGAGCAAGCACGGCGGCGGCGTGGGCAACATGGCCGGCGGAGAGGGCCGCATGTGTCTGCCGCCCATGCTGCTGCACCCCATCAAGGACGTGGAGCTGCCGATAGAGGCGCCGCCGGAGGGCGGCGAGGGCGAGGTGCCCGTGTTGGACCCTGCCGCATAGGCGCCATGTCCGTCTGTTGTGTTTGTGTTGAGGCTTGGGTCACTGGGGCATCACTGGGAGTTTATATGGCGTTGGTAATGCCGTCTGGGAATAGGGACATGATGTTAGAAGACAACTTTGCATGTATGAGCGTCGACTTGTGGATATACGAGCCATGTGGAACGCTTCTTGAGACGAAAATTGATTGACGTATCTGTCACTATCGTGTCACCAATCGTATCCTGCTTCCTATTCACTACAGAAACCGACCGAGGTTCTATTACCACATTTACACAGCTCCACCTTGCTTTTTTGGGGGGCAATGCCCATCCACCGTCATCAAGTTTCCCAAGACCCTGCCCGTTGCGCCAGATATGTGATTGTCGCAAAACCGCTTGGTGCATCAGAGAAACCGCAGCGCTGCGTCCGCCCCTGTCCTGTTCTTGTGCCACGAAAAAGGCAAGAGAGGGATCAAACGACGCGCTTGACCTCGAAGAAGCGCCGCAGCCACCAGACCTGGAACAGCGACTCGCCGATGACGACGCCAATGACGAAGAGGTTCCACCACTTGACGCGGGCGTTGGTGCTCTCGGCGGTGTTGCGGTGGGTGCGCTCGCGGAAGACGATGTACTCCTGCTCGTCCTTGACCTGGGCGACGAGGTCGGAGAGGCGGCGGACTTGTAGGGGTTAGCACGTGGACGGATGTCTGGCCGGTGGGAAGAGCCGTCGGATGGCGTTGTGTACCTTCAGACTCAATGGGGTCCGAGGGCATGTCTTTCTCGCTGATGTAGACGATGCCGTGGACGTTGAACGAGACCTCCTTGCTGTTGGCGCCCCAGTGCTGGTTGCCGAAGCAGTAGCTGTATTTGCCATCGCTACGGGCCGTAAAGGAGTGGTCACCGTTGGACACAGTCTTTTCGTTGATCTCGTAGCCGCCCGTGGGGTTGAGGATCTGTCCAGAGTGGCACCGAGTCAGTTGATTGGCCTCAACAGCTTCGCTGGCATCTTCTCCCGTGCGTGTCCACTGCTGCCTGCGGTGGCGACGGCGTGTGATTCATACCCAAAAGTCGATGTCGAGGTTGCCTGCGCTGCCAAACTCGCGGTCGCCGACCTGGAAGGTGACGGTCATCTTGTCCTCGCGGTGCAGGTTCTCGTGGAAGCACTCGAGGCCGTGGGCGGGCAGGACGATGTTGTGCGCGGCGGCGACCTGGAAGGCCAGGGCCGCTGCGAGGAGCGACCTCGCTGCCGTGGGCATGTGCATCGCGTCGTCGTCGTAGCTGGGGCTGGCGAGACGGACTGTCTCTGTGTGGTGGGTGGTGGGTGGTGGGTGAGGTGCAGAGGAAGCTCCAACTTTTGAGGGTCACGACGAGTCGCGAATGTCATGACACCGTTTCGCAAGGGGGCGAGGCTGCTGCGGTACGGAGCGCCGGGGTACTGCGGACGGGCTGGTGCGCGGGTAGCGGTACCGCGCCGGCGTGTACTTCGTACTTTCACTGTGCTCCTTGCGCGCTGAAGCCACAGTGCCCACAGCCCCCCGTGGCCAGCGGGTTCCAGGTTTTACCACAGCTGGTGTGTTGCCCTAATTAGGACTAGCGTACTTGTCGCTCTTGCTCAGGCTCGGCTCAGTCCAGGCTCAGCCACACCTCAGTCGAAAGTCACTCAGCGAGGTTTTGTGCATGTTGTGCACAACGGACAATGGAAACGGTTGTCCCCAAAACGGCGTGCATCGTGTGCCGTTTCGAGGTGGACACTGGCCATTGATTTATCGCATACACCGTCAATATTAGCTTCTATGGCCCATTAACTTGTCTAAGGACCACATCACTAGAGAATGAATATGACTTCGGGTCTACTGAATGTTATTACAAATGGAACAGGCTGCGGACGCCACCGCTATCGAGGGCGAGCCCTACTGTCTCTCGAGCCCTGCGGCAGCGTGGTCTCATACACAGCTGGCTGCGAAGGCTGTGGGGGCTCAAGCCGAGTGTCAAGCCTTCAACAGAGGCGTGATGGATAAGCTGATAAGAAAGCTGCGTTCACCAGATTGATGATGAAGCTTATGGATAAGGAGAAGGTGAGGGGGGGAGCGGCTGGCTTGACTCGTCCTGATCGTTGGTCCCAAGAAGCCATTGACATGTTCACTGCTTCCGTCTCAGAGTCTCCTGTCAAAGAGCTATTGGGTCAACCCTTCCTACGCAAGAGAGAGCAGAAAGATTTAGTTTGGCTGGTTCAGTTTGTCCTTGTCAGGGCCCGGCACCCTCCTGAATAGAATCGTCGTGGAACGAGCATGAGTTTGGATCAGATCCGTCAACATCCAAGCAAGCACGCACCTCTATCGTAGCCATCTTGAATTTCACTATCCTGTATGTGACGATCGCAATTGCCCAGACGATGTGGAGATCCCGGTGTGCCATGGACTCTGTGAAAACCGGCCGCACCGCTGCCCACAACCTCTCATTGTGTGGAGGAGTGCTGGTCCCAGGACCACTACCACATTTATTGTTCCTTGCACAGGGGCTAGTGGGGCCACAGTACAGAAACGGCCAGCGTTGACAGGGTTATATTTAGTTCGGCTACTTCAGTCCCGTGGAGCAATCTGACCGCCCCCAAGTCAACCCAATCCACAAGGAAGATGCTCACAATGCCTCCAAAGCAACGAAGCCAAAGAGGCCACCTGCTCCGACTGCGGTCACCGTTCCGGACTCCCCCCAGAACGTTCCACCCAAGCTGGCGACCTTGAAACCGAAGGCACTACCTCCGATAGTAACGGCCAGTCCAAGCAGCCATACGATGCGGCTAATTCGCCTACCCCGGACTCGCCAACTGCGCCTGCTTTTACATATCCGCCTGTCAAGAAGGTCCTGGAAGGCTGTGATGAGAGTCTTCGCTGGGCGTTTTCTAACATTATCGGCGAGGTGGCCGACGTATGGATGATACAACTGGCCGGCGTCGCCCCCAGCGACCTGGAGTCGCACCGATCCAAGATGAAGGGTGACAATAATCGAAGGCCGCTGTATGCCCGCCTCATTGCTGAATACACACTGAGGAGGAAGGCTTCCTCTGGCCAACGCCCCTCAGATGAAGAGATAAAGAAGATTCAAGAGGAAATCGTAGGGCGCGACCAGGAGATTTTCGACCACATCATCGACACGGTCTTTCGGCTGTTCAAAGAGAGGATTAATGAAAGCGACAACGGTCCAGAGATGAAGAGGAAGAAGGTGAACCACATCCTTCGTTTGGAGAGGCGGAAGGCTTCGTGCTATGAGCTCCTTGGAGTGAAACCGGACGCCACAGAGGCTGAGATCAAATCAGCATACCATGCGATTTCTATGATCATTCATCCTGACCACAATGAAGACAAGGCCGCCAATGCGTGCATGTCAGGTATGTTGACAAGCAATGCGGCTATGACATGGGCTGACCAAATCTAGTTATCAATGGCGCGCATGAGGTCCTCAAGGACAAGGAGAAGCGCCGTATATATGACGTTTTCCTGAGGGATAATCCCCCTCCTAAAGCGGCCAAAGCGGCCGAAGAATTCGATAACGGACTTGCCACCAATCCATTTGGCGAAGAATACCATTCCTCCGACGAAGAAGAAGACGACGACGATGACGACAGCGCCTCGGACACAGAGTCACAGTATCCCCCGCCCCCTAAAGCGGTGAGGAAGCAGCACGAGAGGATGACTCCAAAGGTGGAAGCCTTCTTCAAGCAGCTGAGCGGAGGAAGCAACGCCACCATCCTGGCGAAGATCGAGAAGCGTAATCAGCTCATCGAGCAAGATAATCAGGAAAAAAGGAGGCATACCGTCGAGATGTATGTCGTCCCCAGAGACAGGCTGATCCACTATCAGTTCCGACAACGAGGAATAGTGGTGTCTTTCGAGACCGACCTTTGGGATGTCAAGAGGGTGAAGAAGGAGGTTGAGGAGCTTTTTGACAGCTTTACCAAGACTCGATCCAGGGGCCTCTACCAATGGCCGGAGGTTTGGGCCCGGCTTCTCTTAGAGCCGCTGGCCAAGAAGCTACAGACTCTCGGCTTTCTCGACGAGGACGAACAGGAACCCAAGGCATCCGAATCTCAGGGTGCACAGCAGCCCAAGCCCGCCGATCCTCGTGACGAACGGGATGATGTGTCCATGGGTTCCGCAAGCTCGGATGCAGAATCTGATTACACTCTGTCCGTTCAAGGCCAAGCGATACCCACGAGACCTCTTCAGCCATTGCGTGCTGGTCTCACCATGCTTGGTGACAAGATTCTGGGGTATATGCCCATAGAGCGACGGAGCAAACTCATGCCTGGTGAAAGCATGCTCACGGGCTTCAAGATGTTTGTACTGGTCAAGAAAACGGGCTTATTCAAAGTCGCGAGCGGCAACGACATTGGTAGCACGGCGGCATTGGCGTACCATCAACTTCCCGCAGAGCAAAAGAACGATATCAGGAAGAATGCGCAGAAGTACTGTGAAGCTTCTCCTCTATTATTCAAACGAGTGCTGGGTGTGGACTGGGTTCCAGGGACATCCCAACCTGGCAGATTGCCTATCTCCTATGTCTGGGTCGAAATGAAAGAAGAGTCAGCACATGCGCATATTATGACGAGGTCAACGTTCCGCCAATGGCTCACGAAGAACTTGGCCGACAAACTGATCGACGACTGGCTTGTCATCAACAATATCACCCCTGAGTGGTCGGCCTGGGGATTCGCAGATCCTACGAATGACACAAGGTACCTTGCACTGACTTATCCAACTCCGAAGCTCCCACGGAACGAAAGGTATGGCATGCGACCTCGCATCGAAGGCGACGATATTCAAGCCCTCACCAACAAGTTCCCTCGGCTCCTAGAGATGTTCATAGAAGATCGCAGGGAGGCGCGTGAAGACAGAAAACAGCAGCAAGACATCATGATGAGGCTTCTCCCGGCGGCAAGGTGATTGGGATAGATTTTGCGTCTCCGTTAGTTGCGTGGTGTTTTGGGTAACGGTTTGGCTGGCCCAACCGTAGGTAATGGATTCAGAACGAAACTAGTAACAGAGTGAAGAAGATGAGAAGAATTGGACCCTATACATAGTCAATCTATCTAGTCCTACGAGAAATTCCAGGGCGACAGATTTCTGTGAGGGTCATATTTGGCACATGGTCTTTCAAGAATGTACCGCATGCAAACCCATCAAGACTTTACTGTTTTTTCATCGCCATATTTCCTTGGTAACAACCAGCCCTGTATGATCTCCATCGCCATAGAGCATTTTTCGGTACAAACTGGAAGGTCTTCCGTCTTGTCTACGAGAGAGCCGGGGGCGCGAAGGTCGACCCGAAGCTCTCGAGGGCCACGGCGGCAACGTCAGCTCGCATCGGGGTCCGCCGACGACACCGTCAAGGACTGGGACACGGTCATGGGCAAGTGCGTGCAGACGCTCAAGACCACGGCGACGACGTCACTTCGGTGGCCTGCACGGCGGACGGCACGCGGCTCGCATCAGGGGATCAGGCCGCCGCATCTACCCTCGCGTGATCCTCGAGCCAGCCAAGCCATGCTTTTCCAGTCTCTGAGTAATGAAGTTGTTCCACGATCCTTACCCCTTTTCTGGCCAATGCCATGCTACCTCCCGCTGCGCCTTGCTTCTCGAATCAAGTATGGCCTCCACCTAAGAACTATTGCTCGTCAGTCTGCCTTGGTGATACACGCCCACGAACACCTTCCCCCTAGAGATGGTGACTGGCAAACATCTCCAGCTGGAAGAACACCATCAGTGAAGTTCATTATGGCCGATACTGTAACCATGAGAGGCCTCTCTATCACAGTACCACTTGGGGTACGCCAGAAGTTGGATGTGACGGTGCCCGCCTCTTGAACCTGCAATGCCTCTCCTGGCCATTGCTTTTGTCGGTGTGCCTTGTCTATGCCAATCCATGCATCCCATATTAACACGAAGCAACCTATTAGGCTCCATGAGGCCTGTACGCGCCATCCAAGAACTCGTCTCCTCCTCACGAAGCCTTCCGATCTTTGAAAATCCCTGACTATTGTGGCGTAGTTTGATTGGTGAATGATGGGCATGGCCGCGTATGTGCTAGTATATTCGACTCTCGGGCGGCCCTTCACTCCCACTCTGCTACCGGGCGCGGCGGGGAAGCTTACTTCGCCGCCACCGAGATATCCCATGATCGTCTTGCCCTCGGGGCTGCCGTCTCCTACCCTGGCCCCTCGACTTCACTTTCGGACTGCGCAGCCAATCCTTGACGAAAAGCCCACAGGGGATGTTCATGTTAGTCATGCACCATCATGGACCTCGTGATCTTTGGAGTACGGACCTCCCATATAGTCAGTTGCTAACGACTCCTTGCTAACATGCATGCCAGCTGCTTCAGGTACTGGGGAGGGGGTGGAATCCATGCTCAGGGCAACAAGACAAGATGACGATCTGACTGAGGCCTCCTACATTGGTGTCTGTCTTCGCCTGAAGGCTTCGGTACGTTCCTCTTCCGGCAAGTGTGTGATACCGCCTGTCTACCGGTGCTTCGAAACGAAGCCAGAATCCTGGAGGATGTCGCGGAAATTGTTGGAGGACGTGGCCGAGAGCTCGATAAGTGGCCTTCGATTAGTCGTCAACTTTGCGGCCAGGCTTATTCCGGAGGGGGCCTGGCTCTCCAACGTGAGATGGCAGGGTCTTCACCCAGTGGAGAGTTGCGTACAAGTCGTGGTGGGTTCACGGCCGAAATCGAGACTCTCGGTCGGCTGCACTCCACACAATGGTTTAACGACCAACTCGTTCTGCTCTGTCTTCATCTCGCTCAGAAGCGGCCATACGTTCGAGTTGGCTTTTCGGTTCCCTTACATCGGGATACTGGGCCGTCTACGGTACAACACAGGCCTTTCGAGATGGTTGCGCGAAAGATCAAAGAATGGAACGATGCAGAGGTAGAAGAAGCATGCCTTGCTTGTTTCTTTCCTGTTCTTATACATGGTAACCATTTTACCCTCCTGGAGATCAACCAACGCGACGATTCGATCTACCACTACGGCTCATTGGGAGATGGCCAGGCACAGCTGGAGGTGAGATGTCGACCCGGGAGCGCCCTAAGTCATCAGTCGTCCCTGCCGTGGGCGCCGTTCCACGGGGTGGCGCCCATACCCACGACTGGGGTGTTGAGGGGGAAGTGGTTTGGTGTTGTATGTGTAGACTGGTCGGTGACTGTCACTACAACGGTCCTGGTGATCTTCTTCACAACAGTGTGAGTTGATGTTTCGGTGGAGTCGAGAAGCAGCAACAGGGCATGCTTGAATCAGGCACAACCGGAAGGGTTTCTTTTATATGTGGATGTACGAAAATGAACATGCACAGGACACTTTCGGACATCCAATAGTGGCCAGCCAAAGCCATGAGGATGGTTTGGTCTGGATTGACCTGGCGCTAACACGAACACGACGCTTCATACTGTCTAGCAGTCGGACCCCAAGACGATGGCTCCTAGTTCCGACGCTGGGGCATCTGCTCGACATGCCACCCCTCAGCCGGGAAGTAGATGGCGACCAGAGGAGGATGCGACGCTTCTCCGGCTTTTGGGCCAGAGGCTCAGTTGGTCGAAGATGGCTGCGGCGCTTCCTGGGAGGAGTGAGACGAGCTGTGCTGCTCGCTTCCGCCGGTCGCTGGCACACAAACAGCAGCAGGGCGCCGAGTCACATGCGATTCCTGGCGCCCATGTCAAGTAGGTAAGACCTTTGCCCGGCGTATAACTGTTGCTGAAGGAAGGCAGCACGAGCATACCGGATCTCGTCCCAAAGACGGTGTCGCTTCATCGTGATGAGGGCAAGATAATACTGCATGTACACCGAGAATGCCCTGTTTTGCTGCTACAATGGAACTGAGCGCCCGACGGGAATCTGCTGGGACCTCAGGCTGCATGCAAGGCACTGAGTTCATCCGCAAGCTGTGAACCGGTGCATTTGGGGTGCGACGTGTGGACTTCGGATGGTGAGGGGGACGAGATGGACTGGGAAAGCCAAGCAGCTGCTCTCTTTGATCGCTTCACGGACTCGCCGTGATGATAGACAGGACTCCTCTATAATCACTCCCGGTGTCGACCTGTGCCCATATGCGTGTGTGTGGCTGCTATCACGACGGCTTTTTCTTCCCCTGCCGAAATGGCTGCGCACCAAATCAGCCGAGCTGTGGGTCCCGTGTTTCGGCGCCCAACGCGTCGTAACCCGCGACCTCTCCCACGATCGCTTCCTTTCGATGCCGAACGACAAGCCTCCCTTCTACGTAACGCGATGTTCTTGTTTGCTCAACGCAGTCTCTCAGCTTTCTCAACGATCTGGACATCCTCCACTAGATTTTTTTACAATATCTTTCGACTCTTACTAGCCCTCACCACTGGTTTTCGACAGTCGGCAACGGCAATTACGCTTCAACATGCATGGCCTTTGACGGAGCAGCAGATCTATCGTCGCAGCCACACCTTCTTCGCCTCAGTCGACGAAGACGCCATCCGGGCACTAGGGACTCAGCACCACATCAAGAGTCTGCAATGTGAAATCAAGGCTCGGTACCGGGGTAGTTTCAATGGCTGCTTCGTCCTCGAGTTTACCGACGGCTCTACGCGCGTCGTGCGGCTTCCTCTTGAGCCAGCAGTACAGGATGCGTGGGACAAAGTACGAAGCGAAGTTTGTACAATGCAGTCAGTGTCTTTCAGTCTAAACCTACTACCTCAGTCTTACTCTAACCCTCTCTTCGCAGATACGTCCGACGTAACACGAATATTCCTGTTCCCCGAGTATATGCCTACGGGAGGAGCCAACTCTGTCGACATACCTCGGAGCTTCAAGTCTTTATAATCATGGAACAAATCCAAGGCCAGCCATTAACCAGAAAAGCGCTCGAGACCAGTCTAGAACCTCGTCGTCGGCTTTTTCTTCAGCAACTAGTTGACGTCTTTGCGGAACTTCGAAAGCTCTCTTTCACACGAGGAGGCTCGCTAATGCCGAGCAACAACGAGGATATCGAACTCGAAAATCCACCAGACATTGTCGGTGCCTTCTCAATCCGCAAGAACGAACTCCAGGCGGCCGGATACACAGTGTCACGCATTGTGACTACGAGTGCGAAAGAATTCTTCGATGAGCAGCTTCGCATCCTTCAACACATGTGGACAATGCCTTACAAAGATTTGGATCGTGAGCAGGCTGAGCGAGAGGAGTTTGCGCAGCAATTTATCTGTCAGCCAGAGGTCCAGGACAGAATCTGCATCAACTCGACCACCCGGTCATTCTTTCTAGCACACCCCGACCTTCGCCCTGGCAACATCCTCGTGGACGATGAGCTTAACATATGCGGCATCATCGATTGGGAGTACACGGCAAGCGTCCCGCAGTGTGCCTCCGCCCCCCCGACATGGATCACAGGCAACGACTCAGGCCTAGCCGACCTACCGTCCGAGTTCACATGTGTTCTTTCTTCCATGAAAGAGAAGTCGAGGTACCACTCTCAGCTCGCGGCCGAGTGGGGCTCCAGAGACCCCCTTGCTTGGTCATTATCCCACATACTTATAGATGCGGCGGAGCTTGACTTTGTTTTCTGGGAAACAGTCATGCCAAACATAACTGGACTATGCGACATTCCTGTCCCTGACCATGTACAGCTACAAGCAGACGTGGATCGGCGCTTAGAAGTATCACGGCGCTTTGCCCAGTATCTCGATGAGAACAATCTTCATGTGGAAGGGCGCGAGGAAGAGATACAGCGCTTGCTGCAGCAGTCTCGGGCTACGATTGATCAGTTGACAAAGGGGACAGTCGCTCACCCATAATGACGACATTGTGTTCCTGATGTGCATCCCACTTGCTCTCTGTTGTCCATGCACGATTCAAGCTACCGTTACCATAATACGGTGGACGCATGGACTTTACGGTGAAATTGTGCATGGGTGGCTGAGTTATGCATGCTCAGCCACTAGCCTCGACTCGGGGTCGCTCAGGCTCGGCTCAGGCTAAAAGCAGCGAGGCTCCGGAACACTTCCAAACCCCATCTTCTGGGTTCCAGGGCAGAGGTTCCGTCCCCTGGCTGGCTCAGGAGAAGGTGGACAGAGCCTCGGATTAACCGACCCGCCAACCCACGCGCGGTGGCGGTACGCGGACGATACGAGCCACGAGCCCCGCCACCAGCGCCAGCCCGCCAGATCGCGTGGCCGTGGCTGGTCACTGCGCCGTACCTGCCTGCCCCAGCATGTGCCAGCCGTAAGGTACCTTACCCGCTAAGCATCCATTTTTCTGTGCGTCCGAGGGGCCCCAGGCGCACCCCTGCGACGTCTTCCAGTGTTTCTACACCGACCTGGCCCCAAAAATTCCCACGGCGCGACAGAACTCTCCTCCCTCTCTACCTACCTTACGCATCCACCCACACGCCCGCTCCCACGACGAACTGCACATCGACGAAGGAGTAAGTCGCGCCCTCTCTGCCATCTGTCTGTGCCCCCGCCAGCTGCGCTGCGAAGAGCGAGAGTCGGTCGCCTCGAGTCGAGCGAGTCGAGCTGATGCCTCTCGCCTGCCTGCCCGCGTCCCGCCGCAGCGCAGGCGCCCTGAACCCACCCATGCCCTGAATTGCAGCAGCCTGCCTCCATCGCTACCTACCTAGGCATCCCTGACATGTGTCCTCTGCCCGGCGCATGCCCATAAACACCCTGCCTCCCCAGCACCCTTCGTCATTCCATCCGCCGCATCATCGCCCGTCCGCCGTATTTTTTGCCCTCCCCCGCCGTCGTCGCTCGCCGCTCCCGCTGCTCGGCGAGAAAACCCCTCCCTCTCCCGCCGCCTACTTACGCGTGGCAACTAGGACACATCTCTTCGCTCGATTCTCTACCTCTCCCTCCCGCATCCACCACATCTCAACGACGTACGACACAGGCCTCGTCGCCTCAGATCGCAATCATGGGTCTCGCGTTTTCCAAGATTTTCGACAAGCTGTGGGGGAAGAAGGAGATGCGAATTCTCATGGTTGGTCTCGATGCCGCCGGCAAAACCACCATCCTCTACAAGCTTAAGCTCGGTGAAATCGTCACGACCATTCCCACCATTGGTACGATAACCCCCGCCCGCCCGCCCGCCCTCGAGCGCCTTTTTGCTCCCTCTCGGGCCGGCGGCCGCTCTCTCCGTCTGTCTCATCGCCCAAACATGCTAACGTCGGGCCCCGCCATCAGGCTTCAACGTCGAGACCGTCGAGTACAAGAACATTCAGTTCACCGTGTGGGACGTCGGTGGCCAGGACAAGATCCGTCCTCTCTGGAGGCATTACTTCCAGAACACCCAGGGCATCATCTTCGTCGTCGACAGCAACGATCGCGACCGTATCGTCGAGGCCCGCGAGGAACTCCAGCGCATGCTCAACGAGGACGAGCTGCGGGATGCCATTTTGCTGGTCTTTGCCAACAAGCAGGATCTTCCTGTACGCCTTGCCCTGTCTCCTCCCCTCCTCCTTTGCAATGGCGACACGTAGCAGCTGACACGCGACCTCTTGCACAGAACGCCATGAACGCCGCCGAGATCACCGACAAGCTCGGCCTCCACAGCCTGAGACAACGCGCCTGGGTATGTCCTCGTCTTCGGCCTCCCGCGCACCGATGCGTGCCGTCGACATGGAAACGGCAAATGCTGACCATTCTCCCTCCTGCAGTACATCCAGTCCACCTGCGCCACCTCTGGTGACGGTCTGTACGAGGGTCTCGAGTGGCTCGCCACCACCCTCCGAAAGGCTGGTCACCAGTAGAAGAACCAAGAGAGGCCTTTGATCAGACGCCGCCTCCTCCCTCCTACTCCCTCCTGTCACGCACTCTCTTCACATCGGTCTTCCCCAAATCTCGTGGGTTCGGTTGTAATTTGCAAAGTTATCGGTCAACCCAATCGAAATTAGTCTATTAATCGTCTCGCGTCCCTTGTCCGACTTCACGCGCCGTTTCCTGTCGCTGTCGCCATGGTGTTGTCGTGAGGCCCCGCTAATGAGCGTCCCCGCGCACGATGCATCGATTTTGACCGGCATCACATGCGATTTTTGAAAGGTCGATTCGACGGCTATACCGATGTCTTTGGGAAAGCATTGTTGGGAACTCTACATGCCGGGGAGTCAGTTCGAAGCCGGTTGCGTTTCCGCCCTCGGATCTTGTCGCTTTGCGGCGTCGATGCGAGCCCGGAACTGCAGTCCGGAGGAAGGGG
>PKSG01000277.1:0-29607 GCA_002916505.1 Tolypocladium paradoxum
AGCGAGTCCCGACCGATTAGTTAGCGATACCCCGATAATAAATAGTACCTAGTACCTGTAGTGCCTTGCTAGCCTATACTCCTAGCCACGCTTCTTATACCTAGCTAAGGGATAGAGGGGGAGATTTATAAGTATATTTCTATTAGCTAATTAAGTCTTTAATAACTTATATCTAAGGCCTACTCTTAATAGTAGTATAGTATATATATACTTATTAACATAAGCCCTATCCCTTTAATTAAGGGCTTTATATATCTTTTACTTCCTTAAAATATAAGCGATATTAATCTTAATACTATTAATATAATCTAGCTTAAGAAAGTATATATCCTTTAGCTAATTATGGAGGGCAGCGTGTTACCTAGCATTAAGGGAATCTAGCTTCTTAATTATTTACCTCTCGTTCTCTTATTAAGTAAACCTAAGAAGAAGGTCGGCATAATAGGCGGAGTACTTACTATTTAATCACGGGAGACTAATAAGCAGTGCTATAGTCGGCTTCGCTAAAGACGACGCGGCACAGGCCTAGAGAGGCTAGTAAATACGAGGTAATAGAGAACCTAGGGAAAACGAGTATAAAGGTTTAATCTAAAGGACTAGACAAGTCAAGGCAGAGCGGTTAGCTTTTAACGCTAGCCCATGGGGCCCATAGGCGTTTATTTCGGAGGTATTAAGAAACGGACTCTTATATTCTATTTCTAAGATAGAAGGCGAACGTAGCGCCTATGGCTAGTGGGCCCAAGGAGCGCAGTAGTTCGTCATGCGGACGGGCCCTAGCTTGGTTACGTGTTAGGGCGGATAGCCACGCTTGGCGACCCCGGCAAGATACTAATACCTCTGAGCCGCCAGCTGCCCCTTCACTATCGAGACCACCAAAAGCGGCGGCACATCCCGCCCGATTCGGTGGGCATAATAGCGATTTCTAGACTTAATCTGTAATTATTGAGACAGCTTGAAAGGCTAGAGATCTCGGTTGGAGAACAGGGGCATGCGGGGAGTGAGGGGAGGGACTGAATGTGACGTTACCAGCAGTCCAGCATAGGCCAGGAGCCGCTCGCGTAAATATTGGACAAGCGCACCGTGATTACGCCCGCTCTCACCTGCCATCCCATGTTCGGTCACTTGAGGGTGTCATGATTCATCATCTGAATCCGGAGCTGTCAGGCTGCCTTGACGAGAGGACTAGGTTGCTGGTGCAGTCAATAAACGCTTAGCTTGGAGGAGGCTCCCTGCCATGCGGCAGAGGGCATCGGGATGGCGACCTCGAGGTAACGTTTGGTTCCAGACTCTCAACATTGCCCTCGACTAACAACGCTCCTCAGCCGCAGCAAGCGCTCTCTGCACGAGCCTCTCCAGACGCTCTCGACCCTCGATGCCCACGCTGACCCGAACCAGATGCTCAACGACCCCGTACTTGGCCGCCCATTCGAGCTCCGAATGGTGCGCCAGCAACGTGTAGGCGCAGGCCAGCGTGAAGTTGGTGCCGAGGCTTGGACCCTTGGCCACGTCCAGCGCATCGTGGAACGCTACGGCCGCCCCCGGTTTCGTGAACCGAATCGATAACAAATACCCGTATCCGGCCCCCTCTCGCTTGTACTGGTCGTATAGGTGCTGCGTCGGGCTATCCTTGGGGTAGAATACCCGCTCGACGGATGGGTGTTGTCGGAGCAGCTCCGCGATGCCCTCTGCGCTGCGGTTCGCGGCGATGACACGCTCTCCGAAGTCGGCGCTGTTCTTCTCCATGACTACCACGTCGAGGGGGAAATACGTGTCCGTGTATTGAGCCAACAGCGTCTTGCGCAGCCGCTCACGGTGCTTCGACTGCGGGCTCAGCACCACGCTGCCGCCCATGACGTTGCAGCCGCCGCTGAACATCTTGGTCAAGCTCGTGCATATAACATCGCACAATGGAGCCAGGTTCAAGTTGACCGAGGTCCCAATGGTGTCGTCGACGACCACGAGGAACCCGTACTTTATGGACAGCGCGCACAGGCGATCGAGGTCCAGCGAGCCGAGCAGGGGATTCCCCGGAAACTCGGTGTACAGTGCCTCGATATGCATGCCGGATTCAAGGTCTGCCTCTAGGGAATCCATGTCCGAGGGGGAGGCGTGGCCGTACAGGACGCATTCGAAGCCGAGGACCTTGCTGAGGACCTTGAAGGTATCGACATACAAGAACCTGCGCCCGCAGCTGGTGAGTGACACGATCTCGACAACAGCAGGCACTGCGACCGCTCGGATCTGTTGCAGCTTGCAAACTTACCCAAACACCGCGACTTGGTAGACTTGTGACGCATCACTTCGAAGGCTTCGTAGCGTCAGCGCCGTGTGCGCGATGGCGGACATGCCTGTATGATACAGATACACGTCGTCCACCCCAATCCCGTTGGGCGCCGTGGAATACAGCCCGGCGATGCGCTTGCGTATAGCGAGGCCTGCATCACTCGCGTCTTGCACCGGTAGTGCCGTGGCTCCGTTGCCATCCCTGTCCTGGTCATGAAGAAATGGTGCATTCTTCAGCCAGAAAGCCGCGAATCGACTCGAGATGCCGAATCCAGTGTGCTGCCAGAATGACTTGGCCTCGGATGCCAACTGACCAGGATACACCACCATATACAGATCCTGACCAGGGCGAAGATTGGATTCTGATCGAGCGTCGTCGTCGATTTCGACCCGTCCATCGAAGGTGACGTGGAAAACCGCAATGACGCCGTCTGTAGCACCTCGGTCACATTTATCCAAATATTCTTTGCAAGCTTTAGCCATCCCGTGGCCTGGGAACAGCATGGCAGCCTGCAAGGGAGCGGAAACTAGCAGGCTCGGCTTTCGACTGTTGACGACAAGCGCTGGTTGGTCTGCAGCCCACCTCACAAGCTTGCCCGCGAGGTCCCTGACGATGTGAGGCATGTAGAATCTTGGATACCCAGCCTTGAGTTGCGAGAGGACGTCTGGGTCCCGGCTCGCCCAGCCCTCCGTGTCGGCCCATTTTGGCAGCGACACGCTCACGGCCTTTCATAGACTAGTCAATAGGCATAGGCCAGAAAGCAAGGTGTGCTTGATGTGTAGCTTACATGCTCATCTCCCGCTGGAAGAGGCTCTCCCAGATTAGCAGCCATGGTCTTGGGAGATGTCTGAGGCTGCTCTGTCGGTTCGTATGAGATGTCTCTTCAAGACCGCGGGATTGAGTCAACAGGATCTGCCGGCTAGCTGCCACAGATGTCAAAGATCGTGTGCGCAAGAGCGTGGTCAGAAGCCCTGGTATTCGCTTCTCAACGTCAGCCGTGAAGTGGATGCATAAATGGTATGTGCAAGGCTCCACAGGCCGCCGCTGATGTTACACGCCACAGGTCACACAACCGGCTTACAGCTCGCGGAACAGTCCGCCGGGACCCGTACTCCGTACCTAGGACCGACTCCCGAGAATGCAATGTAACAGGGCTGTGAAGAGGTCGCGGTGGACCAAGTGTGACGTGGATGAACTTGAGGATGCAGCTGGCGGTGCTAGGGCTGAGGAAAAAGCAAAAGATGTAGCGTCACGGCGTTGAGAGACGAAGCGAGCTATTCCTGCATTCACCGCCAAACGCTGAGGCTAGACCACATGCATGCCTTTGCGGCTGAGACAATGGAACCTACTCGGACCGTTGCAGCCCGCACCAGTCCCATGGCTTCGTCTCCGCCTCAAGTTGAGCCGGCTGATTACCCCATGACTCAACGCCTGGGGTCGGATCCTCGACTGACCAGTAATCCGTGATCCCGAAGAACCGTTTCAGAATCTCCCTCTTAATAGGCTTCAGAGATACCGTATACGGCACCTCCTCACCGGCATCCATGACCCGCAAGAGGTAGGGCCGCATGTACGCAGGCAGACTCTCTGACAGGTCCGCGCGTACCCGTGCCAATGATATCTCGTCCTTCGGGACATCATGCCTGGGGCGAATGAGGGCACCACAGAGCTCCTTCGCCTCGTGGTCCGGAACCCCAACGACGCATGCATCTGAGACGTAAGGCAAGTTCGTCAGGGCGTCTTCAACTCGAATGCTTTGGATCCGATAACCGTGGAAAAAGACATCTAGTCCAGTGGTCAGTGAATGCCCCGACAATCAATGCGCAGCTTCCCATTGCAGCGATGGCCTTACAATCCGCAGTAGCTCGACCGTCAAAGACGTATTCGCCATCCACAATGTGAGCCAGGTCTCCTGTCTTTAGATAACCCTCCTCATCAAAGGCGGCTTTGCTAGCTTCTTCGTCGCCAATGTAGCTTTCGCAAATCCAATTAGCATGTCTGTAGCTTCGGGGTTGCTCTCAACGTACTGAGTAAGCATCCATGGGCTCTTGACGAGAATCTCGCCGTGATCGCCTTCTGATAGCTTGACCTCGACGCCCGGGGCCGGAGTGCCTACTGAGTGCTGTGCGCTGGTGATGAGATTTGACTCAAGGTATATAGTTGGACGATGTCATGATGACGTACCTCTAAATCTGTAGGCTCATTGATGTTTGTTGCCAAGACTGCACCGCCACACTCTGTCGACGCGTATATGTTCTGAAACGGCCGCCCGGTCATACTGGTCCAAAACGTTCGTGTTGCTGGCGAGATCATGGCGCCACTGCAGTTGATTTGGTCCAGGGCATTGAAGCCATCCAGGTACTCCTGTTGCTCCTCCGTTGGAAGGCTGCTGAACTTGTCGGTATATACCTCCTTCAGCTGTCGAAGCAAGGCAGGAGTGAAGGAGGCCGAGGTAATCCTGTTGTTCTTCAAAAGTTTCCAAATGGATTCTGCACTGGCTCTTTCTTTGAGTATGTATAGCTTCATCCCGATCAGTGGTGGAATGAGGAGGCTCATCGCTCCCCCCAGCCAATGTGGTGGCCGAAAACAGAGCGATGCACTGTTTGGCTCTGCGGTTTGCTGAAACACAGCGCACTGCTTTGGGAGCACGGCTCCTTTGGGAGGGCCGGTAGTTCCGGAAGTGAACACGACAAGGCCCGGGCCTTGAGGGTTCATCTCAATAGACTCATCAATTCCGATGTCGATATCTCTCAAGGGCGACGCATCGTTTGAGATCAGGAGCGTCACGATCTCGGGCCCTCCATGTTGCTTGATGCATTCACTGATTTTGCCCGCCTGCTGGGCACGCGTGCTGCCAGCAAGCAGGCATGTCGCCTTTGTGTCCGATATAAAATATTCTGCTTCCTCTGCGAGAATTCCTGACCCTGTGGGTGGACAGTCATTAGCCTTGCTATCTTTGACGCCTCAGTGTTTTGTTGCATACCAAAAGGGATGCAGGCGCCCCCAATTGCTCGAATGGCGAAGAAAGCCACCAAAAACTCGTATCCGCTGCGAGTAAGAACACAGATGTAAGGGCGATCGTCATTCAAAACGCCATGCGCATTGAGGGCCGTCGAGGGCAGATTGGCTCGAATTGCATCGCGCGTCTGTACGATGTCGCCAAGAAGATCAGCGTACGTCTTGTCGAAGCCATATGCATCGTGAATTATGTGCTCAGTCGTCAGACTCGCAGACTGGAGCAACTTGACCAAAATGGGGTCATTTGGGAACTTTCTTGTTGTTCTGGCGGTCATCGCTGCGTCTGGCGAGTCTTCGATGCCCCTGGTCCAATATTTCAATGTTGGTTAACAGTACGTGCAGAGCAAAGAAGCCAAGCCGTCGAGAGAATTTTGGTGGAACGGCTCCTTGGTAAAACCATGAACTCATGCAGCTCGGAGCCGTTTCGGACGACTGCAGTCCTCTAATGCAGCCGAACATGTGCTGTAACCGACCACCGTCAGCGAGGCGTCACTTTGCATGATTGTGCGACGGCCGTTTCTTACGTGGCGGTGCATAATTTGTTGAGTCGATTCAGCTGTGTCCCACCGATATGTTGTGCACGCGATACTTGGATATGCAATTCATTGTGTGGCATACGAAGTACCCGGGACCATGAAAGAACGCAATCGTCAAACGAGTCCAAACACGTCTGGCCCGTGATCAGAATTAAATGACATCATGCAACTATATGAGACTCCCGCCGGACGCCAGGCTTTAACTATGTGCCCGAATATGCATAGCTCTTCCGCATGTTTCTATGTGCACTCTGCATTGTGCAGGCATGCTGAGTTTAATGAGGGGCATAAAAACTCTAGCGTATCGGACATTAGCGACAGTTACTCCCATAAATAAGGCCGCCAAGCCCATTACGTGTTTTCGGCTGAGGAATCGTCCCATCTGTGAAATTTAAAGTATATATGACACCCACCTAGAGCCATTCCTCTCTCCACCGAATCGGCTCCCACCTCCACTTATACTCCGGTGCATTAAGCTGCTCTGAAAGAGAGAGGAATACTATGAAGCTTAAGAGAAATACTCGTCGGCATAGTCCGTACTGGCGTGATAGTGCGGAGTACTATGAGTAATATTGCATGGAATCCCATGGAAATTTCAAGTAATCTTAACGTTAATGCATACGGAGTACTCTACCAACCGATCTATAAAGGCAGCAATCTTCTTCACATACCTACTCATCTCACTCCGTACAACGCCTCTCATCAATTGAAGCCTCGCATTTCACGTTGCTGTTGCCCCGAAACGGCTCATCTTTTAACATTCGCCATGAAGTTCTATATCGTACTTCCCTTCCTCGCGGGTGTTGCTCTTGCAGCTCAGCAGCAGAATGCGGCGTGCGACACGAAGCCCTTCAAAGAGGTCCCATCCCGGACTTATTTTGAAGAAAACTGCTATGAAAGAGGCGGCCACCCTAGTTTGCCCGACCCTAAGATTCCATCGGAAGAATGCACTGGCACGATGCCATACTGTTTCCGTGAATATTACAAGCTGCCGACAAACAACGAGAACTGCTCCAGCACCAATGAATGCCTGTTGTCTCGAGGCATTGACCCAAAGAAACTGGACGGCCACCGCATTCTCAACAAGGACGAATATGCCGCCGCCAACCGGGCTCTTTCTCAAGCGAATGCGATATATAACCGATACAGGGTAATTAATCAACTCCATAGCATCATCGGAGTGCAACAGGATCGGGAAGGCAGTGATCTCATTGATCGGCTTATGAAGGATAATGAAAATCGACCGCCAATGGCTCGTGACTTCTTGGATAGTGCGAAAAGGAGCTTTTTGAGGGCCTTTTCGCCGGAATTTGCCGAGGAAATTAACCAGGCTATTCAAGAGGCCAGGGGAAAGCTTTCTTCAGCGTGGGATGATGCATACGAGGCCAAGCACAACCAAGTTACAGATGTCTCAGGTTGGATCCGCGGGAAGACGGAGGAAAAGTACTACGGCAGTCTTTAAAGGGTCGCTATTTTATTAGGTGGGAAGGACAGACCCGGAAATAAGAAGGGATGGGGAGCTAAAAACCAGAAAATCATAAAAAGTAGAGGATGATAAGGGACTCATTTCTATACTTAGACATATAAGAGGGCCGTCTGATCCCAAAGATCAGATGGATCCTCATGCCCTCACACATATATAGATAGTAATGGAGCCCTGAGTTATCCTCCCATTTTTAGCTAGTTATGCCGTTACCCTAGACCCTTTTTCTTTACATTTACTTTAATATTTATAGGGTAACCACGCATTTCTCGTAGGCCCTTATATCTCTTTTTAGTACTCGCCTATCCCGTTGCTCTCGGCCTTAGTGTGCGCGCTCTCCCTCGATAAACTATATAATCTCTCGCGTTAGTACGATTTGGAATAGTGATGGATAACACCTCGCGGTAAAAGGTAGACGGAGTGAGCATGTGCGAAAGATTCAGGTAGGATTACTCAGTCAGTAGTTTGGGTGGATGAGGCAGAGTAGAGCAGAGTCTTAGAAAGAGAGAAAAAGGGAGGGGTGTTACAAGGGCGTTGATATTCCTTGCACGATAACTACTTGAGGGGATGTTCGTCCATTAGCTCGAATGGTTCGAGATCTTCTAAGCTTCAGGTAATTTACTTCTTATCTTCCTCTAATCTCTAAAACTAGCTCTCCTGTCTGTCGTCGAGCTGCCGAAGTCGAACTGTCACGATCCCAAGAATGACCTTTATCTAGGTAACGCCGTCGTCCTAGCCTATGAATATCGAGACATAAGCGGAGGCATCGGTACAGCCCCGTCGGCGACTCGTACCTTTGATGACCTGGCCAACGCTAATCCTAACGATAAAGTCCCCTCGGCCGATAAAGGTATCGAACCTGCAAGGGGAAGGGTCGAGGTCAACATGCGCGCCCGTGGTTCGGAAGAGCTCGACGTACTGCTTGCCATTGCTGTTGGGCTAGGAGCTATCCTTGAGCCAGCTGGTATACTCAATAGTGACAGTGTCGCCGGCAACGGGCCGGCTACCACTGCCTTCCGTAAGCGTAGTCTTGGTGACGCCTATGGTGATTGATTGACGCAGGGAGTTGTCTGGTTGGCGAGAACGATGGTTATTGGATTGAAAAGTCAGCGTCAGGGACTCGGGCGGGACAATGACGACAACAGGCGACGCGCGGGCTGGCCAATCAGGGGGGCAGGCCGCTCAGCAACCATGCGCAGGCATGAATGAGGGACATGTGTCCCATGGCAGAGCGTCTGAGCATGACTCACAGCGAGCTTCATAGCACAGAAAAAGGGCCGAGTACCATGTCGTCAAGACTACCAGAGGGTTACGAAAACAAGGTTCCCGGTTCCCCCGCCGTGCTCAAACACCTCGGACGCAAATCTCAAGCGCCAGGCCTCCAACCAGTGCCCTTCCTGGCCCGCCGCCTCTGATCCATTCTTCCGGCGTGCAGAGGTCAAACATGCCGACCGTGCGCAACACCGGAACAGCGATGTCTCCCGAGCCATCAATGTCCAGCTCCGAGGGCCGCCGATCAGCTAGGGATATAGTCGCAGACTCACAGCCAATTTTGAATGAGTGGGCATCTGACTTCATGCAGTTTCCGTGAGACGGAGAGAAAACAGCACGAGCGGACCGGCTAAGGTTCTTCGTCACCTAGGATTAAGGGCCAGAGACATCAAGTACGACATCAAGCACCTGCAGTAGAGCAGGATACAACTCTTGCCCACGAATGTCCCAAAGGGACATGCCAAAGACTGCAGGGCTTCTTCTCAGTCGATATACCGGATGATTCCGCAACTAACGGGGGATCAATGGTTTGGAACTAGGGGGGAAAACAATTTTCGAGTCCCCGCGACCATTCATGGCCATCTCTCACGTCTGGTCTGATGGCACGGGGTCCGGTTCTTGGCCACAAGGACAAGTCAATCGATGCTTATACACCTTCTTCCGCAAGATCGCGTACCAGTTTCAATACGAAGGAATCTGGTGGGATACAATATCTATCCCCCAACACAAGACTACACGGAGCAAAGCCGTCAAGAAGATGCACGAGCAGTACCAAATGCTCGAATTACCTTGGTCCATGACATGTCCCTTCGAGAATGGGAGTGGACCGACGGCGAAGCTGCCAGCTTTGCAATTCTCTTGTCGCCTTGGTTCAGTCGTGGCTGGACCGCCACCACTCTAGAGCTGGCAAAATCTCACATGGTCAAGGTTATTTTCAAGGGACCTGATGGGCCCGTGATCAAGGATCTGGATGAAGATATCCTAGCCAAGGATATGACTTCGGGCCCTCACTGCGTAGTCAGCCGCATTGTTAGAAATCTCCGAAAAGGTGTGGAGAGCCTGAACGATCTCTTGAACATACTGAGCGTGCGTCACACATCATGGACCGAGGATATTGCTACTATCGCTGCGCTTCTGGTTTGTGCCGACATCGGCAATGAGGATGCCTCACAGCAGTACCTCTACATACTGATTTTACGAGAAAAACCCACAATCTTGCCCGGACAAATCTTTCACAACATGTCAACAATCTTCAACGGAGCAAGCTGGTGCCCGCCCAGACTACTTCGGATGCCATCTGCAAAGCCCAGGCTCGATTGACTGTCAATTACAACCTTGATCTTGCGGGAGAATAGAATAGTACTCGCTCTCCCGCCAACGATTCTTGCACAATCTCGATTAGTTTGGAATGACGTGTCTTTGTCCGAATGAAACTCAAATAGCACTTGGAGAGTCCAGAAGACTGCTTCCTCTTAGCCGAGTGTCTGGACGAGTCAGTTGATTACCACGAGGCGACCAATAGTGAGGAGCCCGTTAACAGGGCTTTATTGGTGAAGATGAAAGAAGAGAAGCCGCCGCGGACGTTCCAGTATCTTGGCGCACTATACTTCCATCCAGCATTGACGAAGCTGATTTGCCCGAGGATGAAGTTGGCTGGGTCAAAGAGGAAGCTGTATTGTTTGGCGGTGCCAGTAAACAGCAAACCGACACGGATTATGACCGACCACAAAGCTCGAGCACGAACGAGGAGGCCTGTGTCGCCAAAACACCCGAAGCGAGGCTTAATGTTCCGGATTCATTGGGCCAACAACCCCTACATCTTGCTGCCGAGCGAGGGAATTATAGATTGGTCAACCGCCTTCTCAACCAGCCTGCTCTTGACCCCTGTATCGACTGTAATGGGCAAACGGCCTTGCACCGCGCAGCCTGGAGCGGATCATGTCCAACTGTAGAATCATTGCTCAGAAGAAAGGAAACATTCGGCATGTTCGACGCAAACGAGGCCGACAAAAGCGGAAACATTGCTCTGCATGTGGCGGCTGAACAGGGATTCAACGACGTTGTCACTCGGCTTGTTGAAGAAAACAAGAGAAACAGCGTGATCACCCGTTGGGCGGGTAGGAATGGCCTTACGCCGCTGCATTATGCGGCCTACTGGGGACACAAAGAGACGGCGCACACGCTGATCAACGCCAACGAGACGATGGTCGAAGCAAAGGACAGTGTTGTTGGTGTGACGCCGCTTCACCTTGCGGCCCTGAATGGACAAACAGTAGCCATACTACTCCTCCAACGCGGAGCCGTCGCACATGTTCGAGAGATGAAATTGGCTGGACACCACTCCATTACGCAACCATTGACGGCCAAGATGCGGTCAAGAAGCTACTGATCGACAACTGTCCCGAAATTGTTGCCATACCAGATCATGCCGGTTGGACTCCAGAATGCGAAGGAGCTGGCGCATGACATTCCCGACTCACTTCGTTATATCTTTGACTTGGTCATAAATAAAGGTTAGAGACTCGCACACTACATGGCAACTTTTGGCTAACACGCCATAGCTAGTCTGCTATTCAGTTCTTCACTCACTGCCCGGTGCGCCGAATCCTGATCAATGGGCCAGTTACATGCGGATACTTGATAGCACTCATAGTCATCTCAAGGAAGATGATCGCCTTCACAATGTATCAACATTTATCAGCGATCAGCGAGAACTCATGTTCAAAGCCAGCGCGCCTACGACGGCCAGCTGCATTTGGGCAACCTTCATGGTGGTTCCGGAATATTGCCACGCCAAACGTCCAAACGACCGCGAATGGCATCGATGGACGCTGCTTGATTTCGCCGTGTTCCAGACTACATGTTAATCCGTATGGGGAGCTTGGTCGCTGACGAGATTGAGACGGGGACCCGTAAAGTTCTTTCGCCCATCCATAATCCACTGGAAGACAGAGATGGTGACAATAATTGCAAATGCGGCAATGCAGTAGTCTGTGTGACGAGTTAGCGAAAAGGCAGAAAACACAGAGCGTGACAGAGCAAACGTACTCATGTTGGTTCCAGTGACGGGTATTCCAGGGGGGAAGAGAAATAAGACCGTAGTGAGAGAGATGTAGGAAAGAGAAATAATATCTGCGGTCCATCCGAGCCAACTTGGGAGGCGCCATTTTCTTTCCGGCAGTGTGTTGCGTCCCTGCAAGCAGTTGACCGCGATGGGCATTGCGTACGATAGATCAAGCGCAACAACAGACGCGGAAATAATGGCATTGAAAGCGCTACCAGCCGTTCTCAGCACACCAACAGATATTGTATTCATGCTGAACAATGGAGAAGCTTACCTTGTGGAACCCAAGAAGATGAGTCCGAAGAGAACCACAATGGCCGAGGTAAGAATTAGAGCATTCAGAGGCAGACCAAGCTGGGAATGGACCTTGGCAAAGAATCGAGAAGCCGGCAAACCCCCGTCTCTAGTAATCATTAGCCTCGTGGCCTGACCACAACTATAACTGGCAGCGGACTGCTTACCGAGCGAATGCAAAGATCATGCGGCTGCTGGTAGTCATCACGCTCAGAGTCGCAAACACAAGACAAACAAGGGGTAGCCTTGACAATTAGTTACCTCTCAATAGCTAGTTGGAACTCAGGATCTACCTACATGAGTAGGCAGATTGCTCCGGCGTTGCTCTTTGTCGCATGGATTAAAATCTGTAAAAGCGGACCTGCTCTCGACGTGATGACTTCGTCGATGTTGCCGGAGACAAACAAAAGCACGACGAGAAAGATGGCACCGGTGACAGTTCCGATACCGACGCAAACAATCATGATCTTGGGCCCTTCGGCGGATGCTTGAGGAATTTCTGAAGTTGTTCACACCGAGTGAGTTTCGTGATCACATAGAGCTAACTAACAGCGACGGCTTACCCTCGATCATATGTGCCACAGCGTCCTATAACCAACACTGGTAAGCTCATGAGCACCGAAGGTAGGACATGAATACTGACAAATGCAGTGACACCGAGTCCGCCTTGAAGTAGCTGGAGAAATTGTGAGCTGGTGATACGAAACCTGAAGCCGAGGCGGACTTACCCCCAGGAGCCAGGCGACACCATCAGGCCCTGTTCTCAATTAGAATAATCGCCATGTTTTATCCAGGTGGAGGATACGTACATCCTGTCCGGTTGATGAAGTCACAAAAGACAAAATATGCCGAATTGTAATCCGGAGCAGCGCAAGCAAGTACTGTGACAGACACGACGACAAAGCCGCCGATTGACCACACAAAGGCTCCATGGTAGATGAGTGGTAGTAGCGAGTTCATGAAAGCGTTGATAACAAAGAGAGCAACGTTAGCCCGATGTAGATGAGAAACTGGTGCCACCTTTGTGCCTCATAATCCTGTGGTCTTGTGAGCTATGTGTAGCAAGGGGGTTATTGTCACGTACCGGATGGAGCGCCGAGATGACTCCGACAATCAGCTGACTGGATAACGATGCGTTTGTGGCCACAAGAGCGACCTATGAGAGAGCTGTCAGTTAAACCGGCGGAAATCGTGTGTTTGGCGGCGAACCCATCCTGCCACGTTTATCCAGCCAGTAATCCAGGACAGGATTGGAACCCATTTGGGCCATGAAGCTGAATAACCCGTCAGAATGGCTCCAGAGCAGCAGGTCTTGGGCTAGCAAGGTTCAGAACGTACTAACTGTGATTTTGTTAGCAAAATATGACGAGCCGCCTGCGAGAAGCAGGTCGACTTACCAGCTACCCAATGGTATTGACCTCCTGCTCTGTATCAACAGTTACATCAGTGCACATTCTTTGCTGTGAAGTGGCCGCATGTACCGATACCAGCTTTGGACTTACGTTGGGTATGCAGATAAGAACTCGGCGAGCGAAGCTGCAATGCACAGATTGCAGATTCCTGCTGTGACGAGACCTGGGGCGACAAGGTTAGCTGGCTCAGTGGTTCGCTGCCACAGGGGCGGCTCAGACAATGCACAAACCCCAAATAATGCTTGTGCTACCGCCAGAGGTCAAGCCAACGGACAAACTTGCTGAAAGTGCAGTCCAAGACTGTCGATATTGACTGCGGTCAGCGTGGGCCTTTGCGTCCCGTGATGACCAATGCTCACATTCAACACTGCAAACGCCAACCCAAGCATGGACCTAAAAAGACTCAATACCAAGCTCGCACAGCATACAACAGCAAGGTGACCCAGCCTTACAGCGTGGAAAAGTTTCGCTTCAACTCGGGCCGATGGCCCATGGCCTCGAGCTGCGCATCATCTTCCTGTTGGTACTCGGGCTTCATGGTCGGTCAACTCTGGTGAAGCAAAAACAAAAGACAACAGCGGGAGTCGCCTAATAGAAGAACTTAAAAGTCCCAGGCATGAATAACCGCTGCCGATCAACCAGGAACTCTCGGAGGGCGCGGGTGGCCGATCTCCTGCCTGCGGTGCGACCAGACGGGATCCGGAACAGCCACGTCGCCAGCTGCTTCGGGTAAGAAATGCCGCCGATCCATGTATCAGTCTCTACAAGACAGGGAGCGGCACGCGCTTTTATCTCTTCGGTGAGATGAGTGTCGACGATTCGCTGGCCACTCCGGTCTCCATCCAGGGCGATGCAACCTCCGCCAAGAGGGGTTAGAGGAATAAGAACCTGTGGGGGGAAGTGAGGATTCTCCCTCAATAATCCACTGCGGGTAACGGCGCGGGCCGACGCTCGCTTGCTCTTTGAGCTGGAGTTTACTTCGCACGTACAGAGCGCCAGTACGCATAGAGGCTGTCAATACAATAAGCCGTGGCTGATACGTGAAATCGCTCATGTATTAATACGGATTTTCTAGCGGAGCCAGGCCAAGTTGGGCTCCGCCTTGGCAAGGCGTTTGTGCAGGATATGCCGTGCGATCAAACTCAGCAGCCATCATCACCTGAAGGCGCATGCGGCCAAACAGTATTATAAGTAGCCACCGATCGCGGGTTAATCTTGGCATGTTGTTACCCAGCAGTTGCTCCCAAAACATGTCCTCGCATCTACTCCTCGAGCTCACCTGAGTTACAATGCTGTCCAAATCATCCTTCTGTGTCATTGCTGCAATTGCGGGCCTCGGCGTCGAGACGTCGCGTGCGAGGGTCCCACACTCCCCTCGGCGAGATGAATGTTGCAGAAAGACGACGGTGGCAATTCTGTCCGTGCCCGAGGCCTCATCTGTCGCATACCAAGGAAAGAGGAAACGGCTGACCTTTGCGCAGGGGAGCAGGCATGGCTGGGATCACTGCTGCTGTAAGTGCGACAACGAAGCGCGCCTGTTGTCTACCCGCGTCTGACATGTCGCCAGCAAGCTCTGTCCAACGCCTCCATATCGGACTTTGTCATCATAGAGTACCAGGGGGCAATTGGCGGACGTGCTCACCACACAAAGTTTGGCGCGCAAAAGGATGGAACGCCGTATACCGTCGAGCTTGGCGCAAATTGGGTATGTTGACCGCACCTGGGCGCCGTCTCGGTTTCTCTAACAACATCTCTACAGATCCAAGGTCTTGGCCACCCTGGAGGCCCAGGTGAGTTACAAATGCGCCATTTCCCTGCCAAAACAGCCGCTAATATGGTAGTAGAAAACCCCGTTTGGACTTTTGTAAGTCTCGGGATTTGACCAACCACCAACGAGAGCATGGCGCTGACCCATGCCAAAGTCAAAGAAGCACAACCTCAAAAACACGTTCTCCAACTACAGTTCAATCTTGACGTACAATGAGACGGGCTATGCGGACTACAGCCATCTGCTCAATGTCTACGGAGAAGCTTCTGACAGTATGACCGTGGAAGCCGGCAGACTCCTTGCCGAAAACCTGCAGGACCAGAGTGCCAGAAGTGGGCTGGCTTTGGCCGGATGGAATCCAAAGCACGGAAACATGGCTGCACAGGCTGTCGAATACTGGAGCTGGGGTAAGTGCTCATCGAGCCAAAGTCCACAACTCACACAACTGACGAAACCACAGACTGGGAGACCTCTTTACCACCCGAGGAGTCGTCCATGATCTTTGGAACTGCGGGCAACAACCTCACTTTCAAGCAGTTCAGCGACGAGAACAACTTTGTCATCGACCCCCGCGGCGTCAGCGCCATCATTGACGGCGAAGCGGCGACATTCTTGAAGCCAAACGACCATCGACTGCTGCTGAATACCAAAGTAACGAATGTTTCTTACACGGAAACCGGAGTCACTGTGCACAATGAAGATGGCAGCTGTGTCTCCGCCGCATACGCCCTGTGCACGTTCTCCCTAGGTGTGTTGCAGAATGATGTGGTCAAGTTCAGCCCCGAGCTGCCCAGATGGAAGAAGACTGCGCTCCAGAAATTCTCAATGGGCACGTACACCAAGATTTTCTTCCAGTTCAACGAGACGTTCTGGCCAGAAGACACGCAGTACCTGATCTACGCATCGCCGACCACCCGTGGACATTACCCCGTTTGGCAGTCCCTGTCGACAGAAGGCTTCATGCCGGGCTCAAACATCATCTTTGCCACGGTGACAAACGACGAATCTTTCCGGATCGAGCAGCAATCAGATGACCAAACCAAGGAGGAGGCCTTGCAGGTCCTGCGTCTGATGTTCCCGGACAAGAAGATACCCGAGCCGACCGCGTTCATGTACCCGCGGTGGACAAAGACACCTTGGTCGTACGGTAGCTACTCCAACTGGCCAATCGGTACGACCCTGGAGATGCATCAGAACCTGCGGGCAAACGTGGACCGACTGTGGTTCGCAGGCGAAGCAATCAGCGCTGAATACTTTGGGTTCTTGCACGGCGCTTGGTTCGAAGGTCGCGAGGCCGGCGAGCAGGTTGCTGGCCTCTTGCAGCATCGTTGCGTGAAGATCTACAACGGCCAGGAGCAGTGCGGCACTCGCCCGCATTACGAGAAGTTGTACGGCACGTCGCCGCTGGAGCACTACAATCTGCTCAACGGCTGGGCGACCAGCAGCTTCTATGCCAGCAAGGCGAAGAGGAACAACCGAGCTACGGTGTATAACAAGTAGTCCGGAAACGAACCATGCAATGCTTGACACATAGGAAACTCTCGTGGGATCGACGTACATGGAATGTCTAGCCAGACTGGATTCTACTTCAGAGGAGGTGCTCTTACATGTAAGCTGCGACTGAGAAAGGGCCGAGGCAGGGTTTCATGTGGAACAGAATGCCAGTTCATGCTGATGTGACCTTCAATCCGACTAATGCAACTCCAATGAATGCAAGTTCACTCGTGCTGCCGTGCATTGCACCGGCCTGTCGGCTACGGGTTGTCGGCTATAAACGACGGCGAACACTATTGATGATGTTATGATCCGTATATTCACATGAAGGCAACAAGTTGTGTTCCCTGGACAATAAACCAGACTTGTGCGCCATATGCCCGCCAAGCAGTTGAGGAGGGTGATTTTAAAGCTCAGTGGGCCCATGCGTGAAAAATTTGAAGTAAAAGCTCTTGACGCCATTCCCTTTGTCCAAGACATGAGAAGCTTGACAAGTAACCGGTACCACTTCTCGGCCGACCCGTCCCTCGCATGGTCGCGGTCCCTGGTCTCGACATTCAATGAGTGGGGCGAACAGCGAGCACGTCTCATACACAGTCATGATTCTGTCACAACCTTGGGCGCCTCCCAGACCGCTCGCGTGGGACAATGAGACGCATAGCTTTCGATTTCATCGTGATATCATACAGTCGTTCATGTCCAGAAAATACACCAATTGAACGCCCCCTGGGCTAAAATATAATATCGTGACCCGACCACAGGTTGTCAAACTGGGGCCTCATTGCCAAGTCATCCAACCCAGAGGAACTGTGCTCCCAATCGAATTCAGGGCTTGTTAACATGCCATCGGTCATGCTTAGCGTCGAGTTGTTTGCGATGTACTGGCCGAGTGAGTCCAAATCTCTCCAAGAGAAGCCGTTCAAGGGATCCAGTTCAAGTGCTTTCTCGCCACCCGGGACATCCTCTGGTCTGATGGCGGCGTCTTGAACTGGCGTGGGTGGCTCCCGAGGCGATTGTCTTGTAGTAGTCGATTTGGCTGCGTGTTTCCCCGAAGACTTTCGCCACAATAGACGCAGAGAAGTTGCATATCGGCGCCCAAGACTATGCGGGTTGTTGGACGTCTTCTGCAGTTGGCTGATGGTTCCTTGGATAGCACGACGCACTCCGCCATCGCCCTCGCCGCTGATGGCACCTGCCAATCTGGCCTAACATTCTCCGCATTAGTCTTGTCGGTCCAACGGCATGGCAATGGTAGCGGATACGCACCTTGAACAAGAAGACGGCAGCATAAATAACGTAGAGGCAATACTTGAGTGGCATGCACTTAAGTCCGGCCACCGGATCAATAAAGCTGTTCAAGATGCTCAACAGCGAATTGGCAGCGTCTATTGACTCGTAGATGAATCGTGCATCAGGGTTCCCAGCCACATCCGAGAACAGGGTGCTGACGGCTTGGGCCTTGTTCGACGATCGCTGGCCGGCCCTGGCGACGGCGCGATTCAGAGTTGCCTGGAACGCAAATGCATTGATGTAAAGTCGCAGAAACTCAAACGAGAGAACCAAGGAAGCCTTCACTGGAGGTGTGACTGCAAACTGAGGTCAGCGACAAGGCAGGCTGTGGAAGGGGGGTAGACATACAGGTGCAGTTGGCCCACGACAGCTTCCACTTTCGTAGTACGGAGGCAAAGTCGTCCTGCAAAGGTTAGCCTCGAGGCACTTCATGACGTCTGGGGGGATTATCGTACGATGTATCTGATGTATTCCCCTCCCAAATAAAGCTGCTTCCGATGGGACGAGGAAGAGTAGAGAATATCGTGAGCGTTGCTGAAGAGCTGTATCAACTCTAGCTGCGCTTGGAACAGCAGCGCCAGATTATCAGACCCGAGGGCCTGGGCCTGCAGGGATGGGAAGTCTGCAGCCCTCCAGTTTATCGAAGGGATTGGTCCGCGGGACCAGAAGCCCTTGCCGAGCCGGATGGAAACCTGGCGATCGCTCATGTAACAGGCTGCAAGAGTCAACAACTAACCATCATCCGTGACCGACCGGAAGAATGAGGCCATACCTGCCCAAGCAATTCGCTTTCGACTAGCATCCGCCGACTGCGCCTCAGTTTCTGGAAGCAGGGCGGTCTGTTCCAGTCGCTGGAGGTATCCCAACCGGATGGCCATGCCCACAAGCATCCAAGCGCCGTGATCCTCCTGACCGCATCCAATAGCCGAGTTGTCCTGTGGTCGCTGAGGAGCCCACTCTGCGAGGATGAGCAGAGCCTCGACGGACCCGATGTTAGTTGACCCTGCATATATCAGCTTCGAGACGAGGCTCTCCATGTTCCGAGAGCAGGCCTCGTAGGCGCGGAACCAGGAGGGGTCATCCTTGGAGGCGACTGTCAGGATGGCAGTCAACAGATACGGCTCCTTCTCCGCCCATTCTGAGATGGGGCGGCCGTCGAAGATGCAGCTGTAGGCGATGGGGAAGAATGGATGATACTTGTCATGATAGCTACGGCAGCATAGTTAGTACAAGCAGGCATCTCAAGAGCAAAACAGCGTCGGGCTGGCGGACCGTTCGACGAGGTAGGATGCCTCTGACCACGTCAATATCCCGTCGGCTATCGGCGGAAAGTACGATGTGGAGCTGGCGGCAGCCTGCGCGGGAGGCTGGGCGCTGCGGCTGTTGGCCCCAGCTCGTCCTGACGAGTTGCCATGCCCGCCAGGATCGAGATCGGCCACCTGCGCGAGTAAATCCAGGGCGTCTGACGGATTCAGGAGATCTGTAGAAGCGATATGGCCCTCGAGACCTTCCGAAGCTCGCCTCGACACCTCTAGGTCCTGTGTGGATCCGCTGGGGCTCTCCCCACGCCAGTTCGGCGCCGACCGTGGAGACGGCCAACCCTGCAGTGCCTCCGGCTCCTCTTGACCCTGCTGGTGCTGGTCTGGCTGTCTGCGATACTCGCCGACGTCCTCGTCGCGGTTTGCGCCCTGGCCGTTGGCGGACGGTGAGATGTCGCCGTAGCCGTGGCCGCTGCTGTTGTTGGCAGGCAGCCCGCCCTTGACGCCTTTGATGCGGCGGCCTCCACGCCTCGACTTGGCCAAGACGCACTCCAGCTGGTGCTCGACACACCTTCGGCAGGGAGGATTTCCAGTCACTCCATCCGAGTCACTGTTGATGTCGGCGTCAGTCAGCAAGCGGTGGTTCCCCCCGCTCCCATCAGGCTTCGTGGCGGAGTGAGCTCACAGGTCGCATCTCGTCTTACGCACGCGACAAGAGACACAGGCGCGTGACACACGTTTCCCCCTGCCGCGAGCTATGCCGCTGCTCGGCATCTGTGTCGGTGACGATTCCATCCGGCCCAGCATGGTAGTACGGATAGGCAGCAAGCGTGCAGTGTCTGAAACCCATCAAATGCCGTTGGTGGATGTCGCTGGGTGCGTTAGGCTTTTGAGGTTTGCGGGGAAGCTTGGATGCGATGGTGGCGATGGAGGCGGAGGAGGAGAAACCAATTGCCGGTCTTGCGGCGCACGCATCGTCGGCAATTGAGGAGCTCCTCTTCAACTGCCAATTGCCGCTGACCGGCTCCCAGCTCCAAGGCTTCCTGAATTCCTCGCCGCTTGGCTTGCACTTTTATCTTGGACTTCTCTCCTGAAGTTGAGCAACTGATTTCCATTGGACTCCAAACAGGCAACATGATGGCACAAAGCTCCTCCAGACCTGGCATATTGATGCTTGGCATCGTCATCCACGCAAAGCCCGAGTTCGAGAAGCTCTCCGAGGTGGCCGACGTTATAGTAAGTTTGACAAACAGAATGAGATCCAATCGCCTTGGAGCAAAGTCACTGACCTGGCGCTTTCTGCCTGCTAGCAAGTTACCTCGGGAACGCGCGACGAGTTCATTCGCGACTGCGACGCGGGCAAGTACAGCAACGTCGTCGCCATCTCGCGAACGCACGAATCTGCGGCAGTAAGGCCTCTCGCATTTTCCAAAACAGGCCGCATCAAAGCGAAAGAACCGACTTGTGACTGATCGAATCTACGTGTAGATAACTGGACGATTCGATGCCGAGCTCGTTTCACACCTGCCCTCGTCAGTCAAGTTCCTGTCTCACAACGGCGCGGGCTACGACCAGATCGATGTCAAGCCATGCACCGAGCGCAGTAAGCCCGGTTCTCGAGGGACAGATATAAGACGTAGTGCTAATGATCGGTAGACATTGCCGTCTCCAATACCCCGTCGGCAGTCGATGCAGCTACGGCCAACACTGCAGTCTTCCTCATGCTCGGTGCCTTGCGCCAAGCCTGGATCCCTCAGCTTGCTGTCAGAGAAGCCCAATGGAGAGGCGCGAGCCCCCTCGGCCGCGACCCCGATGGCCTGATGCTGGGAATCCTCGGCATGGGCGGCATCGGTACCGCCACTGCGAAGCGCGCGGCCGGCTTCGGATTCCGACTCCAGTACCACAACAGGAAGCCCGTGGACGGCCTTGAAACCGAGTTTGGAGGACAGAATGTCCCAACATACGTCAGCTTTGAGGAGCTGTTGAAGACCAGCGACGTCATCTCCGTGCACCTGCCACTCGGCCCGGCCACCAAGGGTCTGATCGGTGCAAAGGAGCTGGCTACGATGAAGGATGGTGTCATTATTGTCAACACGGCCCGGGGCGCAATCATCGATGAAGCAGCCCTTGTCAGCAGCCTGGAATCCGGCAAGGTCTGGAGCGTGGGCCTGGATGTTTACGAAAAGGAGCCCGAGATTCATCCCGGCCTGCTCAAACACCCTGGAGCCGTCCTCTTGCCTCACATTGGCACGGCGACTATTGATACCCAGGTTCGTGCATATACCCTGAAAAACATGATTGGATTACTTGAAGACGTCACTGACAGTGGATTGCAGAGGCGGATGGAGATTCTCGTCATCGACAACGTCCGGAGCGCAGTCACGAAGGGAAAGCTCCTGACCCAGGTTTCTGAGCAGAGGCTGTTGACGGCAAAGGCTTAAGACGGATAGACGGGATATGATACAGGCCGTCATATACATGAACCACAGTTGATAGACTGTACATGTAGAATTACACTTGCCCAACACTGCGCACGAATGTGCTAACTTCTGAACCATGACGGATGTCCACCGGCCGCCCATTTGACATGTGCACTACCTTGGCGATAGTCACACCGCAACAGCGCGACTTGAAGAATTGCCTTTCTCTTTATCTCAATCCCATGTCACCGGGTGTTCTGCTCAGTTCCCGGCTGATGTCTCCAACTCGACACAGTGACCAGGGCCAATCGGCCGTGGACTCGACTGTGTAGCGTTTGAAGCTGGAGGGCAGCGAATGCGCAAACCACTTGGGGTCACGAGTTGCAAAGACAATAGCGAGCGGAGGTTATTTCGAAATTCACAATCCTCTGGATTGCTGAGGGACATCATCTACCTTGAACATGCAGAGCTGCAATTGCAATCCTCGTCGCGTGAGTCAGTTGCCGCCATCGGCAATTGACTGGCGGCTTGCAGGACCGACTGGTCACTTGCCGCGCCGGGGTCGCACGAGCATGTTTCCCATCGACCGAGAACGAGACGCGCACGGGACACCACACCATTTTGATAGATTCAGTGTACGGAGTACGACGGTGTCGTGAGAGCCCGTGTACATCTGAGCAAGGCATTCCGAGCACTCGCATCCCAGCATCGGGTGCCGCTAGCCAGGCCGGGTGCAAGGTCCCTTCTGTCGCTGTGCATGCAGGACGCAAAAGCCATCCATCGCGGCATCGCTTATGACGTCGCTCGACAGATGCACTGGAACATGAGGAAGGCGTTGAGCAACTGCCTTCGTCGTACATCTTGCCCGTTGCAGGAAGATGGTCGGTCACACCGGGAAGGAGCTCCGGCCCACTGGGTGGGGAAGTCGTCGGTGTGGGGCGATGCAACCGCTTCACGACTCCGCCGTGGAACACCATTTCAGCGCCCCCATTGGCCTTCAACAGACAAATGCGCCATTTCACCACAGCCTTTGCCCACAGCTTCTATAGTGTCCGATAAGGTCTGGTGCTTTCAACAAACGGCGGGTCCGGATGCACCTGCCCGCACTCCGGGTGGTCTAGTTGGTTCATGGCGTCCGACGTACGAACCCCACTTTTCTACGCTCCTTCCTAATCAGTATCTAATCTGTGTCAATAGTGTAAATGTTCAGAGTATCGGAATGTCGCGTGTTCGATTCACGCCCTGGAGACTTATATTTTTGCTTCTTTTTCCCCGGGTTGCTGCCTCTGGCTATTGCTTTTTTGACAGACTGCCCAACTATGGAAAGGCTATAACAATGATAACTCGATGAGAAGAATGATTCCTAGCGCGTGTGCCATACATGTCCTTCATCTTGCTATCGCTATGTGAGTGGGACAAACGGCCTCCCTCGTCTCCTAGGCAAGGCATGGCACAAGGAATTGACTTTCATCGCCAGTCTGAGCTGCCCGCTGCGGCCTCAGACCTGAGGGTTCCTCGCAATGCCCTTCGGCCCCCCCCGCCTTGACTTGCAGCGTAGTAGCCGTCTCCTTCTCGCCCGATTCAAATAGCTCTCGAATGCTGCCGGGCCTATGGCCCACCTCGACATCCTTTGAGGTTAGCGACTGCCAGGCGGCGTCAGTAGGCGAGCCCTCAGTTCCCAGGTCCCACCAGACACGCAAGACGATGCGCTCGGGCGAAGCCCGCGCCGCAAAGTCAATGCGACAGCAAGGACAGGCTCCGCGCGCCTCAGCGCCCGGAGCTCCGAGGGCCTCCGTCATGGTCCACATGATGGCGTGAGCCTTCTCCCACTTGAATCGGGGTATACTCCACCAGCTGAGATACTGGTGCTTGCATAACACCAGGTCGGACAAAAATTGCCGCGGGATGCTCAGAGGGTCCGTTCTGTTGTAACGCCACACTGTTAGTAGCAGGAACCGGCCATCGACAACGCGGGGATGGGCCGAGAATCGCCTCGGGCCAGCGGGCCCGTCCCCGATGGAGCCGTCCCATGCGTCCTCGATTGGCGCCAGCAGTTTCTCGAGGTAAGCCCGGAGGTTGATGTGTAGTTTGTCACCCCCGCGCGTGTACTTGAGCGCAAGCTGCACATGGCGGTGATAAAATCCGTACACCGTCAGCACTCCCCAAATCCGAAGGTACGGTAAATCCCATAAACTCCGTTTGCATGGAATCGACCTGTAGGTGTCCGGGGTGTCGTTGAGGGCGATGAGGTGGAGCTTGACGCAACTTTCGCACACCCACTTGTTGGGCAAGTCGCGGGCGAGGCAGGCGAGGTAGTCGAGGTGTTCGTCGCGGGAGAGGCGCGTGCCGTTGCGGTGCAGGAGTCTGTGGGCGACCTGCAGCGCACGACATGTTTGGGCGAGGACTAACTGGCTCTGCCGGGGTAGTCGTTCCGTCATGAGGAGGACAACATCGGTGGGGAGCTCGAGGAGAGCACAGGGGGGGTGCTGCTTCCGTGCCATCTTGAGGTGCCTGTCGCCCCAGCCAAGACACCAGAATGCGATTTTGAACAGCTTCATGATGTGGTGCTTGAGAGGCCAAGATGGATGCTAGATTTTGCGGTAGGGATGTTGGAAATACGGGATAGGTTGGTGTGATATATATAGCAATGTAAACATGGTTTAGAGCAACGCCTTCAGAGTCAAACTCGAGAAATCCACCTTTCCGACAAAGGTTTGTCCTCCGCGTCATGGCATCAACGCATACTTGGCAAAGTAGGCTGCGTGGCGCATGGAGCAGAAGCAAAGGCAAAGCTTACTACCAACCTAGGTGGCTTTTAACGGAGTACTCTGTCTCACGATGCAGAGGCACGGTACATAGGCACTTGCTAGATTGCTGCTACTCCGTAGACAGTCCGCCTGGTCAGACGTTCCTCTCCTGTCGGATTGCGACAAGGCCTGGTCGACCCAACGTCCATTCAGCAGGCGAGGTTCCTCTCCTGGCAAGTATCCCGCACGCAAACACCTTCCTCTAGCCGTCCTTTCCCGTCGCGTTGGGCAACAGTTCCATCGGACCGACGGCGACTGGTCCTGGAATAGAACTGGCAGTTGGGGCCCGGCCCATGGACGTTGGACGATCCAAGGCCAAGGAGAGGCCAGCCATTGTCCACCACCCTGGTGGGACGGATGGTTCGCATGACCAAGGGCTCGGAACACTGCATTTGGAAGCTTGTCATGTGCCCGTAGCGGGTGGACGATGAGCGCTTGTGTCATAAGCAGCTGCGCAACCAAGAACACATCGATTCCAAAGCCCGTTCCAGAAGCTCTTCCCACTTGAAGACACAAAAACAAGATCACAATCCCAGGAATCCTCCCCACAAAGCCAGGATCCAGGTCAACAGATCCATCCCATCCCAGTGCCCAAACCAACAGATCCCATCCCATCCCAGTGTCCACCAACACCCACACACCGTCCGTCACCCACCAAATTCGGTCCGTCGCGTGGTTCTCTCGTCATCGGGGTGCAAGGATTACGGCACCACCAAGCTACGAGTACACAACGATCCACAACTGCAACGTCACACGGAGACATCTTCCCTGGTCCCCCACCCGCTTGTGCGTGGCAGAATGGAAGGTGCTCTACGGGCGCTGGAAGTAGCCGAGAGCAATGATGGAAAGGCAGGCTTTAATGCCGCCGTTGTGCGAGCCGTTCGATTACATGGATGAATATGTTGCTGCGATGCGAGAAGGCGACGAGAAAGTGCTCAAGCTTCCGTCACGCAAAGGCACCATTATGCATGGCATTCACGTCGACGACTGCGGAGACGCCTACGTTGCACTCGCCCAGGCCGCTATCTTCGGCAACAGACCCGACTCCGGCTCATCCCGGCTTTCGAATGGAACAACCAAGACAGGTCCGGGGGCTATTGCAGGTCAATCATTCAACATATCCGGTCGGAGACACGAGACGCTCAAGGACGTCGGATCCGCTCTCGCGCGGGAATATGGCTTCACCGGCGGTGTGAGGTTCGACGTCCCAGCGGAGCGGCTTCCAGGCACTCTCAGCAGTCCAAGTACGGCCCTGGACTTTGGGTACAGTCAATGGGTTGGCAGCGACAAGATCTGGGCCATGACGGGCTGGGGCGACAGGCGGCCGATGTTCCATGAACGTCGGCGTTTACAGGCTTGCCTACAACGCCGCCGAGGAGGGCGGCAGCGATAACATCGCCAAGACCAGGCGGCGAATGCCAGGAAACTGGGCAGATTTGCAGCTACGACGTCTGCCAGCCTGTGCGGCTTTTGCGAGTCTGCAGACGTGGGTTTGATTGCCGTCTGGCCAATTTTGACAAGTACGAGAAGAATACGATGCGTCCAAGACGGACAAGGCATGTATATTGGAGGCTCAGCAAATATAGCGCTAATAAATGTAAATAAACTCGTCGTTTTCACGATCTGTCATGTCCAGGAATGCGTTTTCTCCCAGTCGAGTCTCTGGCACGCCGCCAGAGCCCTCCTCCACCACGTGGATTTCGTCGCCCTCGCCGCTACTGTCCTGGATCCCGTGGTAATGGCTCTGCATGGAGTGATCGACCACCTTGGCCTTCTTGCCGTTCTTGACACGGCGCTTCTCCTGCAACTTGTTCAGGACCATGAGGTTGGCCCACTGGATCAGCACGACGGCAACAAGGGTCACGAAAAGAGCCAGACAGGCGCGCAGGCCGGGCTTGTACGTCGGCGCGTCCTTGTCGTTGAAGAGGAGCGGCCCGATGATGTTGCCCGCCGAGCTGGCGGCATTGTACACGCTCATGATTGCCGACTTCTTTGTCGTGCCGCCCGTGTTGCCGACGATCCACGTCACAATGAGAGGGTTGCCGCCAAAGAGAAAGGCCAGCAGGTAGTATCCAACCAAGAGCGGCGCCTGCGCCGAGTGGTCACGGTTGACCGAGTACAGGACAGCCAAGCCAGCCACGACGGGGAGCACGAAGATGGCGAGGATGGCGCCCTTGAGCTTGGCCTTTTGAGCCAGCCAGCTGGCGGACAGGATGACAATGACCTGCAGAGCGCCAAAGGGCATGGTGAGGAGACTTGTCTGGTATTTATCGGAGACGAGGCCGTTTAGGATGAGGGGGCCGAAGGTGTTGGTCACGCTGGCACCGACGTTGAGCAGCAGGGCCATGCCGATCCAGAGGTACGTCTTGGGCTCCAGCGCAGCTTCGACGAGGTGCTTCCATTTGAACTCGCGGCTGCCGGTGCCCGTCTGGTTGGCCCGGAGTCGCTCGACGGCTTGGGCCTTTTCCTCTTCGGTGAGGAAGCGCGCAGACGGGATGTCGTTGTCGAGCTTCCAGTAGACAAAGGGGGCGGAGACGATGGTGATGAGACCGACGAAGAGGAAGATGCTGCGAAAGACACGCAGGTTAGCCACTTGTTGCCAATGCATTTGATGAGTGTCGGCGCGTTGCAGTCATCTTACATCTGCCATTCCTTCAGCAAGTCGGACTTGATGTGGCCCAGGCCGTACGAGAGGGCGGCGGCAACGATGGTTGCGCACCCGTTGGTGCCGTACCAGGCGGCGACGCGAATCGGCTGCTCAGCGCGCCTGTACCACTGGCTGGTGATGATGCTGAACAGGGGCAGGCAGCCGGCCTCGAACAGGCCGAGGAAGAAGCGCGCCGCCATCAGGCCGCCAAAGTTGTGGCAAGCGGCCATGGCGGCCTGCGCGATGCCCCATCCCAGGCACAGCGTGGGCATCAGGATGCGATGCGGCACCTTGACGATGAGGTACGAGGAGAAGGGCTGCCAGGCCAGCTGGGCAATCGGGGCTATGGATCCGACCAGGGAGTACTGGTTGCCCGTCAGGTTCGTGTCCGTCTTCAGCCCGTAGGTGGCGCCGTAGCCGAGGACGGACTTGTCGAGAATCTGCAGGAAGTAGACCCAAACGAGGATGGCCAGGATGACGCGGTCCGTCTTGCGGCAGATGCGGCGGCTGTCTTCCTCGGTGAGCTGGACCTGCTCGTTGCCGACGAGGGCAAAGGCGCGGTCGGCGTGCCTCTGGTGCAGCTTGGCAGCGGCATCGCGAGTCTTGGCCAGGTCGTCCTGGTGGTGCTCGTCGTGAGCAACGTCGAGCTTGTTCTCTGCGGCCGCCATTGCAATTAGGCGTCGGGGACTGTGACAGTGTGACGACGAGGACAGACCAGTTGCCAGACGCTTGCTGTCACGACTCACAACGCTGGGCAATGCGGAGTTTGCGTCTGTTCTTATACGCCGTTGCTGGATAACCTGGATAGCTTAGCAGCTTGTTCGTCGTGTTCCACCCCGCATCCCATGTCGATGGTTGGAGATGGGTGCAGCTGGGGGAGCTGAGCAAGTCCTGATAGACAGCCTCAGCAAATCGCGTCGACGAGCCTGTTCCCCACGCTCCGCTTCGCATTGACCTTTGGTCTCGACCGGGTCGCCGCGCTGCGGCTCACCTCGGCAATACCTGGATTGCTTCGGCGCCAAGGTTCTTGAGTCGCCGTCGGCTATTGCGTCCTGTCAACCGAGTCTCGCGAAATTGTACAAGTTTTGAAAGTAAACTACCGACTTCCATGTGAGGATTGAAGCCGCCGGCAATTGACCTGAAGCGTGTTAGTGTGATAAGGTGACTCCAATAGCCGAGCAGCGGGACGGCAGGCAGCGGCGATTGCTTGCACGACACTGCTGGGGTCCCGGATGCATCTCTCTGAGCAAGGATACGCGATCCAAATAACTGGTTCCTCCCCGCAAAATCACGAGCTATTGTTCGGGGCGTGTGAGGTGGGAGCGAGAGTCTCCAGCCTTGGTGCGGAGCCTCGATTTGGAGAACAACCGGATACCTCTTTGCCGGGCGCCAATACCCCCAGACCACCCACTGCATGCCAGGATAGATATGTTGCTGTTCATTTGCCGACTCATTTGCCCAAGGTGGTTTGTCCAAGTCACGGATACTCGTGTGCAGGCGCGTTGTGTTTGATAGATGCCCGGAACCAGACTCATTAACCGACGCGCTCGCGGCCCGTCTTGGAAGAAATTGAATTAATTCGCTTCCTTCCTCTACTCATGGATAGCATGACGACAGATCATTAGTAAACCCCAGGGCTGTGTAGAGTTGCCAAACTAAACTAGACGTGAGCTCTGTCGCGCGTTTTAGTTCCAAAGCCTGTCATACCTATATAATATTCAATAAGACGGCGAACCGCAACCTCCGGGTGGTCTAGTTGGTTCATGGCGTTCGGCTGTAAATGGTCTCAAAGATTACCGAAATGTCGCGTGTTCGATTCACGCCCTGGAGATTCTTTTTGCCTCCCCCCGAGTTATTGCCCGTGGCTGTCGTAGTTTTTGCCGCTGCCCTTGCCCTCTTGTTTCTAGGTTCACGTCAACGCAGGCCAGTCCAAGTTTGTCTACTCTCAGATCAGGGATGCGGACAGAGACGCGCCAACAAAACAGTCTTTTCATGATAATATGTTCTACGTTGGCTCTGCACAGACCTCATCGTATCCGCACGCATACTACTTACAAGGGGTCCTGGTCTCTCGTACCTGCCGGTTCCGGAATTAAATACATCAACAGCGCCAGTCCATGGAACCACCCGTCTACTCTCAACTACCACGGCATGAAGGCGGTAGACTTCCTGTCGCGCCGCCAAACTACATGACTGCGAGATTGCGTGGGACCTGTACCTCACCGCGACGCCGAACTGGGCACCAAGGGATAGAACGTGCATAGGGAAGAGAAAGCCGTACAGCCTGATACCGTATGGCGCGGCCAGGGCACACATGTTTTGGCGAGGAAAGACAACACCCGCGCAAGCAGACTGTGTGGCAGCCACCTATAAAGGGGCCACCTTCCTGTCAACTAGCTAGAGAGAATGTCTTGCTCCTTCTTCCTCTCTTTTTCTCCCTCTTGTCTGCCCTGCCTAGCCCACCCTCTCTCGCCCCTGCCTGCCTCGCCCACCCGTGCCCTCGTTCACACACACACTCACACACTCACGTGGGCACGGGTGTCATTGGGTGTGTGTATT